>WJEZ01000298.1:0-33038 GCA_009869925.1 Thalassaphorura encarpata
AACATCTGGCTTTTCCTTTTCCATGCATTTCTGCTTCAATAGTTTTTATATTTGAAGGTAAACGTTAAAAAAATTTGTATCAATTTTGCACTATCAGAAATGATGAGATGAGACCGTTGTGGCTCACGAATGTACTACTGTGCTATACCGTATACGTATGTAGTTCTATTGAATAAATCAAAAAATTTGATTTTAATATTTTAAAACACATTTTACCTCATAATTATAAGATTCCAGTTCAGAATCAGCATCAGTATTGAGCCCATTATTCTGTTTTCCCCTCAAGCATTAGTAATAAGGTGGCAGCGGCAGCAGCATGGCACGCGGACCGTAATTATACCTGTCAAATTAAATACTTTATTATTCATAAAAAACACACCTACTATCGTCTTGCCTCATACAATTGTATTCTCAGAGCTTTTTGTAACAGACACGAACGAGAACATTAAAATTAACACGTGAACGTCAACATCGTACGAAAATGGAAGAAATCAATATTAAAATGACGGAGTAAAAATGAGAAATTAATATAAAAACACAGTCTTAAATTTTAATTTCTAGTTTGTCTGAGGAGTTTAATTATCTATATATCAAGATCAAATATTCACGCGATGGTATATTCATTACGTAGTTTAAACTCTATTTTCGACTATGAAATGAAAATCGCCTATAGGAAGACTATTCTTAATCATTGTCGTTCTAATACAAGTTTGAATTAATGCAATAATATTCGAACAATCATACAATTAACCCTGGCTTAATAAGATATAATTTTCGCTATTTTTCAATCAATCATTTTCATGAATACGTTAAGTCAGGAAATTTAATCTCCTCAAATTATTCTACTCGTTGAGGTAAAGCAATTATAATTATAATTTTAAGTCTTTTCGATTTTTTAATTACAGATACAAATTTAAAGAATTCATTTTGTTCGTAACTTGTTCGTTAAACAAATAATCATTAAATTATCAAGTTTGATGTGAAATAGAATCAGAGGAAAAGGGCTATTAGTTGAATATAAATTTCAGAAATAATTGAATTTAATGACTCACGTCATATGTCATTTAAATTAATTAATCAGTGCAACTTTCTAATCTGAAAGGATTACTACTATAGGTTCAATTTAGATAATATTCCGATTGACTATGCTAGACATAGTATAAATTTCTCGTCAAAGAGTTTAGACTAAGGCTGCTGCATTTTAACATGGGAAATGCTTAACATACTTGATTTAACAAGAGCCTCATAAAATCGGATCGAACCCCTGCCTAAATTCTTTCGGTTTGAAAGGTTCGACGATATTCTACAGCATAGCATGGAACCCGGCGCATTGTTCTAGACTCCAATTATCTAAGAAAGAAATTCAAACCGTGGATTAGAACAATACATCCAGCCAGACAGGCAACCCTCCTCTTTCCCGGATTGGACTTGCGTCCTACACCGATTTTCTCTCTCCCTCTTCAAAATCAATTCCTAAAACCCGACCCGGGCATCATCCGTGTTCGTTCCGTATTTTCAATTTCATTATGGAGGTTCAAAATGGTTTCCTCAACTTCGATCTTTTCTCCCTCATGAACTTTCCTATTCTAATCAAAAACTCTTCTGTCTTTAATTTCCCTTGGCTGGCTGGAATGGCTTGCCTCCTTTGAAGACTAAACTTGGAATAGTAGTGAAATATAACGACCCTTGTAGAGTTTATAATTAGATAAGTTCACCCATCCATGGCATGTCTTGTCTTGAGTTTAAGTTTTGGTTTTATGAGTGAGTCCATTTCCGCTCCAGCATTCCTTTTCTTTTTACTTTCACTCAAATTGCTTCACTCACAGCATGGGGTCAGTTCAGGTTAAAAATTGTACTTATATTTTCAATTTCATTATGGAGGTTCAAAATGGTTTCCTCAACTTCGATCTTCTCTCCCTCATGAACTTTCCTATTCTAATCAAAAACTCTTCTGTCTTTAATTTCCCCTAGCTGGCTGCAGCTGCAATGGCTTGCTTCCTTTGAAGACTAAACTTGGAATAGAAGTGAAATATAACGACCCTTGTAGAGTTTATAATTAGATGAGTTCACCCATCCATGGCATGTCTTGTCTTGAGTTTAAGTTTTAGTTTTATGAGTGAGTCCATTTCCGCTCCAGCATTCCTTTTCTTTTTACTTTCACTCAAATTGCTTCACTCACAGCATGGGGTCAGTTCAGGTTAAAAATTGTACTTGAATTGCATTGACTTGACTCACGAAAGTAAACCATAAGCTTAGTCCACTAAATTTTAATTTTTGACAAGTACTCTAATTTGGTTGCATCGAAATGTAATAGTGCTGAATTATTCATAAGAAATGGACTGACTCATCGCAGAATATTTTTATCAATTTAGTCCTCATTTTTTACTTCAACTGGACTATTTGTTTGAGACGTATGGAATTGATTGGAACGAAAATAACAGGACGAAGAGATAACAATTTAACCCTTTACTTTGTATATTATTTGCATTGTGAGAAAAACATGACTTACCATTTAGACAGGCTGACAAACATTTTGCATATTCACACTCTTGTTGTTTTCCATCACAGAGATAGAGATTTCTTGTCTTTCATTTCCAGACACAAGACACAGAAAGGATATCCCTTGCAAATTCCAAACTCAGTCAGTCAGACTATTTTTGATGATCAAGTGGAATCAAATGACATCGAACCAGACTGCGAGGCTTCTTCTTCGATTAGAATCTGCTGACTTTTCCCAGTGTCATTGCACATTTATTCCTTGCCTTCATCATGAATATTTTAATGAGCACCACAATGAATGAAAAGTGTCTATGCTGTTATAGAAAACGAACATTTTCCTAGAAATCAGCTTGACCTGATTTTTGAACAAGAGATCACACTACAGAGATAAACTAGAGCCGAATATCATTTGAAGTGTACTGAGAGGTTGTGGAAGCACATGTGGCCACATATGAGTATTTGATCCTTGTCCAAAAAGTTACCTTGGATCGTCGGTCGGATGGAATAGAATTACACACATGAGGATGGGGACATGGAGGAATGGACGGACGTTTCATCATTGTAATGAGACTTCTAGTACACGCTAACGTGTGAGTACATAAGTACGGTCATGAACAGTACAGTAAAACTAAACTCGGTTTTATTCGAGTACTCCCTGCGTACAGAGACTTTTCAATAAAAACATGTCCAGCCGTTCCAGTAGTGGCGGTGAATAAAATCACTCCGATTTTGATTTCGTCGTACCCGTTGTCGTCACGTCGTATCTTTTGCAATACAATTCATTCAATTCTGTTGCAACTTGCAACGGCTTTCTTCTTTGTTATGATGGTGAAAAAAATTCATTAATGTCGGTGGCCAGTACCCCAGGGTGAAACAAGGTCTTTACCCCGAGCAATTTCAACGACAATATTTTGTAATTAAAATGAAATGGATTCTTTTTTGCAAAGCATGTGAAGGAATTCATTCAGAATCCAAAACAAGTCTTCCAGTTGGGTGGGATGTCATGCCATGCTATGCATTACGCTATGTGTTCCTTGTCTACTCTTGCATTGCAGATGTTGATGCAAATGCAGATGCTGATCTTGACCAATGTCAAAGAAACCGTTGAAGGAAATGTACGGATTTTTTCATCAGAGCAGATGGGGAGATTGCAGATAAGCAAGACAAGGAAGATAGATGTGTGCTGGCTGGCTGTGTCTAGGTCTGAGATGATATAAACATAAAGTCTGGCTGGCTAAGATAAGATTTAAGATTCAGACTCAAATAAAACTTTCTGTTGCATTTTGGGTAGCACCATGCACCAGCATGCAAATTCTCAAGGACTCCCTGCGTCTAGTATTTTTTGTAATTTTTTTCATACAAGGTCTGAATCTGAATTGACCGTTGCGTTGGGTCGGAATTTGCACTTGCAGATATTTTTAAGAAATTGCAGCTAGCTAGTTGCATGCATGTGATGACTAAATGTAAAAAGTGCAAATGAGTTGCATTTACAAGGTTCCTTCTCACCTGTGACTCGTCGGCTTCTGCTTCGGCACTTTAGCACTGCAATTGCAATCTGTTCTTTCCTTTTCCGATTTTTTCGTAAAAAAGTCAAGTTTGCCTCAGTCTGTCAGTAGATTTTTTACTTACAAGGAGCGCGGGAACCAAATGTTAACAAAATACAAAATAATGACAAAAACTTTGGATTTTTTTGTATAGTCATAAACTAAAGTGCAATAAATGAACGATAGCCTCTTGGGTCGGGATATGTAAATGACTTTTGTGTTTTGTCTTTGGTTGCGTGATTCATACTTGATGAAGTGGACTGGAGTAAAATTACAAACAAACAGGATAGAAAAGAAAGGGTTAAACTAAAAACTAAAGGAAGAAAAAAAATTTCCATATGCAAATACAAAATGATTAGGAAATCCAAGCATTCATTCTGACTAGCTATCCGGGCCCTTGCCTTGGTCTTAGACTATTATTAACTCGTCAGTTTTGTTTTGTTTTGTTTTTACAAGGAAATTAATTCAAATTGAGTTATTAGACAAAACAGAAGTTGCATTGCAACACTGAACCACTTACTACACTACACAATCTGGCATTTTCCTGTAAAAATAACTAGCAGCAACATGAGACTCCAGTTTATTTATTCCGGTCGATTCTTTCTTCACTCATCTCGTCATCGTCGGTCCAAGAACTCTGGCCGGTTACGACCTATTTGAATTCAAACATGATTTTTTATGATCCCTTCTTTCTTCATCAAGTCTTTCGCCACCACCACCCCATTCAATTGCAACTGGTATCATTCATAATGCGATATCAAACCGGGCAACGAGAAAAGAGATTCTTACATCATGTCCGTTGTTCATTGAGCTTGGATCAAATACAATGAAGAGTTTAAAATAAAGCTGATTTCGCAATAATTTTTATTCAATCAAAGTTGGTTGAGTGAACTCAATTTCCTCACTGTAATTTACCTATGAATGGAACAACTGTATGTATTACGCATTTCAATTTGATGTCATGAAAGACATGTTACTCAAAATTACTCAATTATTGGGTGCCCTGCTTATTACCGGTTCGAATGGACTACTATTTGAAATTGCTGAATTTGTTCCGTGAAACTTTTGAATGCCGGCGTCAGTTTGTCAAAAAGACCCAGGGATACTGCATTGCAAGCTTCTTCCAAAATTAGGCATTTGTAAAGGAACTAAAATGCCTACCAGTAGAAATTGGATTTCTATACATTTCTCAAAGTGTTTCCCCCAATTACAACAGGTTTTGTTGCATTGACTCAAATTTGAAACTCATAGTATTTAGTTTCAAATTTATCATCAAAGCGGACCGGAAGAGTGAAAACAAAACCTGGAATATCGAAGCACGTAACATGTTATTTGTTGGATTCTACTTGGTGAGTCAGAGAAATAAATGCTCAGAAATTCAGAGGACATGGGTCTAGTAGTACCTTTACGTAGTGTAAATTATAGTGGGCCTGCAAGACATATGCACATGTAGACATGTAGTATCGAATTCAGACTTAGACTCAGCAGACACCGATGAATTCATTCCATTTTGAAAGGGTTCTAGTCTAGTCTAACGTTGGGAAATATTGGCATATGAAAAGTCTATAATCAAAATGAACGTTAGAATGTTATACAATGTTGTGTTGAGCCAGTCTAGACTGATAACAGACTAACTGTGCTGTGCTGAGCTGAGCTTGATCCAAAATTAATACGGCTCAGGAAGCCAGACTAAAAAAATCAATTATGTAACATGACTGGGAACGGTAATATTATAAAAATGCTCAAATTCTCGATAAGCATAATCCTTAACTAAATATGAATAATTTTCAGTAATAAGTAAGTACCCTGAAAATTAATGAAATACTCTTGATATTTCTATCAAATGGGAAAAGTCATAAAATCAGAATTTCAACTACTTGTCATTCAAGAAGAATGCTCATGAGTCATATCGCTTACTTTACCAGTGATAATATTATTTAGATGACACCAAACAATTTAGTCATAACCTATGCATAAAATATGTTGAAGAAAAACAGTATTGACTGGGTTAAAAGAAAGTTCAATCACAAATACAGAAGTGGCTTCCGTTTTTCGGGTGTTCCGATGCTTCCGGAAAACTTTAGAAAATTTTGTACAGCATGCGGAATGTAAAGTCGAAATACAAATCTTGGACATCACGATTGTTCAAAAATTATTTATAAAAAATTATACACTCCTCGTTATGATTCCGGAAAACTTTAGAAAATTTTGTACAGCATGCGGAATGTAAAGTCGAAATACAAATCTTGGACATCACGATTGTTTAAAAATTATTTATAAAAAATTATACACTCCTCGTTCCGGAAAAAACTTTGAAATTCCTGTAGTGCAGTTAGTTGAGTTTTTGAAAAATCTATATTTTGAGGCAACAGCTAATTTGTCAAGTATAATTTTGTAAAAATAATCTGAAGGATCTCTTAAGAATTCATTCTCTACGTATTAGAAATTAAACCATTGATGAGTTCAAGAATAAAATTAAAGTAAGTCGATCAAACATTAGACAGATTGATCAACTGAACTTATCAACTTCCTTTTATAAAAATTATTTTGTCAGATGTTCTAAGCATGATCCAAAAGTATAACTCAGAGCTAAAAAGACTATAATACTTTCTAGCAGTCTTATGGTCACTTCCTCACGACAAGATGTAGACTCGTTTGGTCGAGCCTTTTCATATTTATTAGAATCAACTGAACTTATCAACTTCCTTTTATAAAAATTATTTTGTCAGATGTTCTAAGCATGATCCAAAAATATAACTCAGAGCTAAAAAGACTATAATACTTTCTAGTAGTCTAACAATTCGGTCAATTCCTCAATACAAGATGTAGACTCGTTTGGTCGAGCCTTTTCATATTTTTCAGTTGTCTTTATCTTCCAGAGCTGATTCTTATGAATGATTCAAATATAAAAATCTATATTAATCAGTTTGTTCGACGACAATACACAAAGAAAAGTTCAACTGACAATAGCATCCGGCACCTGGAAATCCAATCCAACATTAAAAATTGTGTAGTGACAAATGCAACGCAAAAGTGTTTCTGCAAAAATCACAACTAAAGCTTTCAATGCTTCATTTTAAAAGTTCTTAACCCCTTTGAATCGTATCGCTTCTCAAGACGGCGTGACCTCTATACATTGTAACAATTGAAATTAGAAGATGAATGCTGAATTTGAATCTGAACCGGTCAACATAATTTTTCTGAGTCCACATAGCATTCACTACCTGGGAAAATGTGCAATCGGTGTTTGTATCAGTGTAGACATTCTAAATAAAATTTAAAGTGAACTTCAAAGAGAGGAGGTTAGAATTTTCAAAAAATCTTTGAACGGTATCAATGCCTCTGGAACAGGTTCGAGGAACGGAAAAAGTGCAGTGCAGTGCAGAGGGAACGATCCGGTCCGGAGTCGGCCGTGGGAACTACACCACTTATTAAAATAAGAACTTTTCCATCCAGATGGAAAAGTGACCATCGTCCAGTTCAATTCTCAACTGAGTTGATGTGAGCAAAGCACTTTGTCTTCCCACCCTTTTGTTTGAACAATTTTTTAAGGAATCGTCAACCTTTTTGTATTGTTGCGTGTTCTGTTCCTGCCGGCTACAGCTACACGGAAAGGATTTGACAGCCAGGAAGAAGTCTCACACATTAACACATTATTAGAAAAACTAGACTTGGATTGACGTTTACTATTTTTACCATCCACCAGCTGATACGATACAATACATTTTTTTAAGGAAACAGGACTTAGATTTTTTATTTTTCAACTTCCTCTTATTCCGTGATTAACTGCCGCTTCCGGAGAAAATTTCAATTGAAAGACCCGTCGAGGGTATTACCGCATTAGAATTGATAAATCTTAACTACTGGTTAGTAGAATTTCTTATGCTCGTAGTTCTAGTTCTAATATAATCTTAAAAAGAAAACTCACAATACATTTTGTGATAAATTCGTAAATTTAATCAATACAATTTGGACATAGGACAAATATATTACACACTCAGTCACTATATGCTACGATACGGCACATTTGATGAATATTTTGTTAAGAACAGACAATAAGGATGATACAAAGCAGTGAGGGTGAGGGGTGAGGGGTGAGAAGTACTATGGAACATTTTATAGTCGAAGAAGTAGACAGGGGCACACAGAAAGGGTTAAACTCTGTTTTGCTGCATTGAACCTACGTCCATACCTGAGCGCCCAATCTGTGAGCTACAAAAACGTCACAAATTAGGGTCTCAGGGAACGGGCATCAGTTCAATCTTAGGTTTCATAACATTTTGAACATTTTCAGAACATTGTAGAAAGTAAATAAATTTACATACATATATCTAAAATATATAAGATATACATGTATAAGATCTAAGTAGCGAAAGACTAGATGAATTAGCCTAATAAAAATCTGGAGATTCAATTCGATTAAGCTGTCGTCATTCCAGATGGAATTAAGGTGAGGTCAGGTTGGTTGATGTAGATTTTTTTGATGATTCTGAATATATCAACAAGCTGAAAAAGTGTTCGATTAATTGGTCACACCTTTCAGAGTTTTTGTGGTTTTCTGGTTTTGAGCTTGAGAAGGGCTTGGAGCGTTGGAGCCCTTTTCCCTTCAAACAGGTTTTCCGACCCGTAATAAAAGTTTCGGTTCCACATTTATGGAGATCATTTACACGATGACAAGTCAAGGCAAGGCAAGGCACGCACGACAGGTAGGGTTGATGTGGTATTGGAGATTGGAGTATGATTTTTAGGTTCATTGCGGCTGAGAAAATTATCGTTGAAAGGGAAGTGTAACAAGTTGTTGAGTTACAAATGATGGGAATGGGAAATTAGAGTCTACAAGTCTTTAACAAATCCTTTACTCAAACTCGCAGTACAGGCTTAACAATTTTAATAATTCACACGGTCACAGCTGGACTTCTGAGTTCTATCATTTTCTTAAAATTAAGTAAACTTAGAAGAAATAGCAGTTTTTCATTTTCAATTCTACGAGTATAAGCCCTAGAATAATTTATTGACGAAAACAAGGTGGAATACTAGAAATGTGTATTTGCTCAGAACGGGTGAAGATTGAGTTTATTTATATCTAAATTGATAAAATGATTTTAACCCTTACAGGCGAATAGTAATTCTTACGGGATCGTTATTCACTATCATTGACATTGTCTATAATTAATAAAATTTTTCATGAAACTAGCTAACAGGCCACAATTTGATGCATTCCTTTAGAAACTTGTTGACTGATTTAAAAGTTTTTGATGTTCGAACCTTTCACTTACAGCTAGTTGCTACTTGCTATGCTAGAGAACAATGAACTCTAGTAGTTTATCTTTCACTTTCAAAAGTTCATACGGTGATGTTGATTTTCTAACATACAAATCATTTCAGGACCGATAAATTCTAGAATAAAAAGTACTTGAACTAAACAGAGGAAATATTTAGTACTAAAACATAGACCTACTACGCTTAAAAAATCAGTTCATTTGGCTGCAGGCTTGGCTAAATCGTTAATTACGGCCTGCGTTTCTTTCTAATTACATATTAATATAATTTATAATAATAATAGTTACCACTTCCTTCCAGGAGACCTCCGGTGAGATATCCGTAACAATTCTCAAAGCAATGAACTATAATCACTCGTGTTTATTCACAACATTTTTAGAGAATTATAGAGTACTCGAGACTGCTCAAATCTCAACTCAAGGAAATGGTCAACTTTAAAATTGAAGCCGGAATTTAAATTAATTAATTCATTTCCGCCGGAAAGTCATGCGTTTAGCTGTTCTGTTGGTTGCAAAAATTGTGGTTGTCTACTTGCAGAAAACACCCTCACTCTCGTTTGCATTTCTTGTTCACTTGAAGAGAATTAATTTGACAATGAATACATTGGCTCAAGCGGGTGTATGTCGTATGCACGGAGACGTAGACGACGTAAGTCTGGAATGGAGGGATGCAGAAGTCAGATAAAAAACCTAACCAAAAGGAGATAAGTTATTCATCTTGCTCAGTTTTCTATAACGGTCATTTTGGCAAAGTTCTGCACTTGCCATTTCCCAAGGCTTAAAATGTTGAAAGGGAGATGAGAGATGCAAGCAAGCAGGAGAAGGAGAGTCTTTCACTTAACCCTTTCCTCAATACCAAAAATCTCTGGCTCTGCACATCTCATCAGCAACCAACCAACCAACCCTGCTACTTTCCTTTGCAAAACTTGTGCACTCCGCTCTTACGAATTGCATTGTGTTGTAAAAAAAGTCATTGCTTTCATCCGAGTGCATCAGAAGTCTCGGTCTAACTACTTTTAACAATTAGTCTGAATAGGGTCATTGTAAAACTCATGACTGTGTCATTGTTAAGTCTAAATCACCATTTGGAAATATACTTCTGCAGCCCATTCTCTCTCAACGCAAAATAAAATGAGACTTTGGTAGTTTCTTGCGAAATTGAAGTCTAATTGACCCTGATAAAAATACAGAATAATTTTGAAGTATTCCATCCATCAATGCATCATCAATGTATTAATTTTTGAATATATGTGTATGGATATTTTGGATATGAACGATTTCTTTGGCAAGATGGTCGATCTCCACGTTCTCCTCATATTCATATCATTTAATTTTTTAGCCAGCACAGCAATTCAGGTTGTAATGTAGTCCAATGGAACAGGAGTGAGTGGGTGAGCCAGGTTAGGTTAATGCGAATTACATTGATTAAGGTTTGATTCAAATTATCAGTCAGGCACGGGACTGGACGGCGGGCCGCTAATGGGATCAAGTTTAGCTTTGTCCGTTGATATCCTTATTTTGAATAACCGGTTCGTATTGCGGCTTGGCATGGCAAGGCGGGACACGGGTGTAGTGCATTATTGTGTCCGAGGAATCTCCTTGAGTTGTCGCAAAAATCACATAATCCTAATCCTATGCTATACTACAAAATTTCTACACTGCATTTACAAATTTTGAATAACCGGTTCGTATTGCGGCTTGGCATGGCAAGGCGGGACACGGGTGTAGTGCATTATTGTGTCCGAGGAATTTCCTTGAGTTGTCGCAAAAATCACATAATCCTAATCATATGCTATGCTACGAAATTTCTACACTGCATTTACAATAATGCATCGGAATCCACGATGACTTCATATTACGACGTCGTGCCCTCACGACATGCTCAACTAGCGTACGTAGTTTGTGTTTGGATTAAAACACTATTTATTAATTAGTTGAGTCAGGATAAAAGTGGAAAACTGGTTTTCCATACGAGTCGCCGACTGCACTATAATTGCTTCATATGCTCATGGCATTAATGGCCCTGAAAATCACCATTAATTTCTAGCCCGAACAAAGAGAAATAAATCAGGGACCCTTATACGCTCAAGCTTGGTTCAAGTTCCACGAGATGGCATTCAACACGAAGGGACGTAGGTACAACAATTAGATGAGAAAAGGGGTGTGTTTTTGACGCCCTTCCTTCTCATCACTCACAGGAAAAGAGTTATAAAGGCATCTGCCTGGTTTGTAAAATTCTTTCCGATTTAA
Organism: Thalassaphorura encarpata; assembly: GCA_009869925.1. Taxonomy (NCBI): domain Eukaryota; kingdom Metazoa; phylum Arthropoda; class Collembola; order Poduromorpha; family Onychiuridae; genus Thalassaphorura; species Thalassaphorura encarpata. The sequence continues at coordinate 11,573 of WJEZ01000298.1, forward strand.
TGCCTTTGCCATAGCCATATTAAATGCGTTCATAGTATAAGCGTTTCTTTATTGTAATCTTAGCATTTGAATAATTAACTGATCTGTCTGATTACGATGTAACAACCATCAAATCAATAACGAGTCCAGAGTTTTTATTAGAAGGAAATGAACTTTTTCCGCTTTTATATCATTGTAAATTCAAAATTATTGAGAACACTTGGACTCAAGTAGTAACTTTTTAATTAATGCACAGTGATGGAATAATTAAATTTAAGTTCGACGCCTTGTCTGACAGACAGGGAGAAATAATAAATTTCCAGGAAGGATTAATCAACTCGCTACCTGTATTTTTATGACAGGTGGGTGTAACATTGTTAAATTATTAATGAAGCTAAAAGAGAAAAAAGCGAAGGCCCTTCCATTGTGTTGTACCCGTTGTCCGAATTTCCTGCCATCGGTGATCGGTCAGCCCACACACAAAATAATAATGCAAACTGGCGACGTCATGAACGGACTCTGCTTGACTTGGATTGTCACAATAGTAGGTGAGACGAGACGAGCCGGAATCGATTGATGGACAAAAAGTTTTTATTGACAGTTTGGCTCCGAAATCGAATGCACGTAAAAACTTTTCAGGTAGTAAGGCAGGCAGATTCGAATTTTATTAAAAACTTAGCATACAGATTAGTCTATTTCTGAAGCCCCTGGAAATGAGAATGAATTCAAAATTTGATCTGCAAATCTACATTTACAATTTTAATACACACAAAAATAAAAGGACAATAAGGTTCACTCAACTTGCTCAAAATATTACTTTTGGTTGGGAAATCAATACTTGTGGGTTCTACTAATTGGTTCTTCAGGTTTCTTTTCGTTAGCTTAGGGGAAATTAAAAACCAACAATTTTTGGTCGAAATGTCCTTGTTCGCAGAACAAATGTACAACCGGAGAAAGCAGTTAGTTGAATATTTAATTCCAAGGATTTTGTGGATCTAACGGCATGGTCAACTGTTGCGAAATTTTTTATGGTCATGGATTTTCTGGATAATTGTTCAATTGTCAAACAGAGAGAAAGCGGAGACGGGGAGGCTACTGCTATCCTGACCGTGTTCTATATGCCTAGACGAAATTCTGACGACTCCGGGAAAGTTAGCAAATTGTACAGTTTTCGCCTTCGGTATGATGTAGTTCTCAAACTATACAACCCACTACCTCACGCAGAGATCATCAATGCTATGGAACACAGGTCGAACTCAACTTTTTAATTACTTTATCAGGTTTTGTTGAATGGTTAATAACATTTTAGCATTCTCAAATCTAAGTCTGTTGGACTGGGTATAAATTTACATTTGCTGAACTTGAAAAGAAAGAAATTTTAAAAGAAATGTCAATAAATTGCATTGCACGATCTGTGTTTTCTCCATTTGATGATGATGAAGGGTGACGCTAGAAACCTTTCAACGTAGACCCGTCATACCGAACTTGTAGCTTCTAATTAGTAATACATGTTCGGTACTACGGGTATGTGTTAAAAGTTTATTTCAAATTACTTCATTTCCCTGCCCGCCCGGCCCGGTTTTGGATCATTGAAACTGTCGGGGAATGTCCTAAGGGGTCTTGAGTTGACTGTTGAATTAGCTGCGGTAATTGTTGAGATGAAAGAAGGAGACCACAGCCACGGGCGCACGAGTCATCAATTTGTCAGGGAAACTTAACCCTTTTCATTTTCTTCTCACCATTTGATTCAAGAAAAACATCAAATACATACGTACCTGTGAAAAAAAAACAAAAAGAAAAAGGGTTAAACGGTTACATGATAACTTCATAAATCCTTTTTACACAAAGACGAACAACCCTTTCGGAGTAAGCGTAAGGGAGGCAGGCACAGGCACACCCTTCCTTTAGACTTAAACGAGATGGGTCTGAATTTATTAAGAAATAAAGGAGAGGACCCTTAGCCTTAGATCTGAGGACTGGGTATAATAAAACACTTCTTTTGAATAATTTATTAATCCCAACAACCTGGTTTAGCGTTCACACCTACAAATAATAGCGGCGAGTGTAAGTGTAAGTGTGAGCTCAATTTACGACTGCACCACACAAGATCACACCAGTCAAAGCCAAAGCTACTAATGCCAACCAACTGAACTGATTGAGAGATAGACACATTTCATACCACGCCCGTTCAACCCTTGCCTTCCTTCAAAACACTCAAGATTTCATTACCTTCCTAAATCTAATTCTGCCTGTCTGTCTGTCTGACTCTGAGCTATTATACTCGACCAACACAGTAGTGGTTAAGGGATTTTGTTTAATTACATGTACATGACACACAGACGATTCAAGTGCTATCATAATTTTTTTAGCACAGTCCTGGCTTTGAAAGTACTATCACAACAGACACTAAAGGAGCACAGCACATAGACATAACAGCGCTTCAGTTTGTTTCAGCTTAGAGCTAAAGCTGTTCAAATTCAAATTAAAAATGATGCAACTGTGGTCAGAGGTGACTCGTCTTGGCTATTGAATGAGGGATGGATTATGACTATCTGTCAAGTGAGTTTGAGTTGGAAATAGAACCTAAATGTCAATTTCACTCAAATTTATAATCCCACAACATATATATTTAATATTTAACTGATTTTAACTGAAGAACGGTTATATATGTATGGAATTGGATATAACGAGCTAACGAACATTTTTCTACTTAACAAAAAATGAATATGAAATTTTTGGAAGCTTCCTTGGTTTAATTAAACAAAAATATTGCTATGAATATTTTTAGAGCTAACGAACATTTTTCTAGTTAACAAAAAATGAATATGAAATTTTTGGAAGCTTCCTTGGTTTAAACAAAAATACTGCTATGAATATTTTTGTCAGATGGACCCTTAGCCTAGACCTTGTGGATTTGGGAATTCTAACTATTTATGAACCCAACTGAAATCTACAAGTATTATTTCAGAACTCAGCCATCAGTTTCCGGAATGAAGAGGACGTAAGGGCTTTCCGATTTCCGATTATGCGGACAAATGTCCGAAACACAAAGAGGAGTCGTTACAGGATCTAGACCTAGCCCAGACGGAGAGCCTAACCCTTACACGTGCGGTATTCAATAAGTTTCAAATACAAAAGGGTAAAAAAGGTAAAAAGTTTTCAAAGGGGTGCAAGCAAGCAAGGCTGAAGGCAAGCGTGATGCGTTTTTCTGCCAACCCTTCCTTCCTCATACGCTTTTTTGGGTTATTTAACCGAATTTTTTTCTTATTCCTCACACCATCCCATCGTTCATCGACAACCCTATCCCCTAAGCCATCTTTAGAAAAGGGTAAAAAAATCACCTTTGGAGTATTACGATACGAGTATAAAAAATGCACCCAAACTAAACCATTCGTCTGTGCCTGCTCGGTTTTTTAAATTTGGTCGTCAATTCATTCAATACATCACAAATCAAGCAAACTGGGAACGAAAGGATTCGTTCGGATTTAGATCTGCAACAAAGGGTTCAATACATTATATGTCGAAGGGCCCACAAGGCCGGAGCCGGACCATCTCGAAAACAAACACATAGAAAGGAATACACGATCCTGCATATATTACACCTTGAGAGTGTAAGAAACAATTAAAAATAAACCCATGTCACTGACGACAAGGTTGGCTGGAAAAAATTGACTTGATGTCCGTGGGCAGTGATGCTGAACCTTAAAAAGCAAAAAACAATGTATCCCTTAAACCCTTCGCCTTCGACACACGCGTGCCTTGGAGTGGATCACTCCATATGTCGGTCCATCAGATCTGATCGACGAAGCCTTTGCCTTCCCTTGCATTGCTTTGCTTTTCTATTTTATTTTTAAGATAGACAGATGTTAATAGTGGTTGAGCACGAAAATCCGAAATTAAACATGGGATGGGATGACATGGGCATTCCATTTTACTTTTAAAGAAACTTGGAATCCTTAAAAAGAGTTGAATTCGAATGGCAGATGGGAAAGATGCACGCAGAGCTTCTCAAGTTCAGGGAGAAGGATTTTAAAGAAAAAGGAGAAATCTTCAATACTCTGCTCAGATTTAGATTGCTTTGTCAAAGGATTCGGATTTGGATTTCAACACACACCGGGCTAAAAAATCCAAAAGGAAATTGAAGCTACCACGGACACAAAAGGGTTTTCACGGTGTATGGCGGCCACGCTTGGATGAAACGACCACTGCCACTAACCACCCTCATGATTTTTAATACTACAATCTTGGCCAGAACTGTTCCAGGTCATTTGCCCTTGTCACACTGAATTATCAAAAAGATTTTTCCAGAGATTTCCAAGAAATCCGAGGAACGGACTTAACACCAATGAGCCACAATACAAAGTACGACTGAAATTAGAACTATTCAATTTTACACTTCAGTATGAGACTGTAACCGCCAAACGAAAGTCCATTTTCACCCAAGACCTGCTATGTCAATAAATTCTGAGCAACGCTACGCAACTAAATTAATGTTATCCTTCCAGATCTCAAAAATGAAATGAACGGTCTGACCACTCCAGATTTGAACCTCCAACTGAAATCCTTACATAAACATTCCCAAGGGAAAAAATCTCAATTGGCCTGCCTAAAATTGTGTCATTAGTCCCTTAAATAGTCTTGTAATCTCAAATGCTTTGGTTTTCTCGCCCTTCAAATCAAACAATGAAAATAGCATTCAATCTTTCCACCCCAAAATAGATTCCAGATCCGCAAAAAGTTTCAATAACATTGAATCTTAAAAAGAAAAAGTTTTCTCACGCGTTTTTTAAGGGACGGATAATAGGGAATCGAATCAGAAATAGAATCTTTACATTACTTTGCATTGCTTTGTAATTCGATGAGAATTTTTTAGGAGATGAGGGTGCGTTTCATCTTTTTTATACTTAGATTTTCCTCATCTGTTTTTTTTTCTCTTAAGCAGAATGGCTAAAAAAAGATACAATTCTTTAAACCAGGGTATTTCCGATAAAAAAATTCTCCCGATTCGATTCAAATTGCTAGAGGGGTACGGACGGACACTTGAGTTTAACAAAATACCTGTCCTACTTAGGAACGACCCTTGCCAATGTGAGGGAAGGAAAGGCAATCAATTCCAATTCTATTTTTGGGATACCCTCATTTTTTAAAGAATGCTTTGCTTTCCTCCCTGTGCTTAGCTCGGAGGGTTCCTGGATTCCCACGATTCTTTAAAAAACTACATAAGATCAGACACAACACCTGCACGCAATGCTATGCTTTAGCATGATTCGGTTTCTCTTTCATCTCTGAAAGTAAAAAATCCGTCAAATATTTAAACATTTGAAAGTGAGATTGTATCACAGAATCTGATGCTGCCTGGCCTGAATTCAAGTGACTAATTCTGACTTAATTGGTCAACACCGAAAACCACAATGGAATTAAATATTAAAATCGAAGAAAGGACTCCCAGTGTGATTAATTCGACTCCCAAGATTTTCTAATCAACTCTTTCGATCATTGGGTTAAATATTCATTGGTTAAACTGAACTAACGACTCAAACTGCGTTATATCTCTTGTATTTCTAATTTATAAAATCCACTAATGACTTAATCAATGCCTTGAGCATGTACTCTGATAATACTTACGATAACTCGTATCACTTTCCCCCCGTATTTCTGAGAAGAACCCTATTCAATTTTCGCAAATCGGTAGATTACCTACGAGGGTGAATCACAATTTATGAGCACAGCACAGCAGCAGGTGCAATTAAAGCTTTATCAATATCATACTTTCGTGTGGCCCAGCCCACCCTCGGTCCTAGTGTTTTTCTCGACTAATCGATTTTATTCCTCTTAATTTTCGGTTCTTCAGGTTCCTAGTACTCTTTAAATTAGATAAGATCCCCCAAGTGCAAAAACGCTAAGAGTTTCACCCCACAGAAATTGAGCTATCTATTATTCCCTTAAAATTTTTAATTATCACATTAGGGGAGCTAAGAGTCTTGTACAACTTAAAAATAAATCGAGACAATGACCCCAGAGGAAGGAAACTGTGCTACGCAGTCAACCATTAGAGTAAGCTATAATTACTTTCATACTCCAGATAGGAGTTGCCTTCACGGCTTACGTAAAATGACAATTGGGACGAGCCAAAGCGACACAAAAGTTGCCCGTTTTACTTGGAGAGGTAATAAAATGAAACTTTACTGTTCTCACTAATGAACCATTTGCGAGAGACGATTTCATAAGTCAACCGGCCTAAAAATATTGAAGGGTCGGAATCTTGAAGTTAAAACTAACGGTTATATATTTTTTAGCTCCAAGAATCCCTGACCTTTTCTACCCTTGGAGCTAAGAAATCTTGTGAATGAAATAAAAATAACCATTTCCTTATAATCTGATCAACATTAAAAAACTGAGTCGACCGAAACGACCCAGCCAGACTAAACAAAAAATTTCCAAGACAAGGAGCCGACCAACATGACCTGCCAATAAAAATACGGACCGATGAATTGTCTTTTTCCGCTTTTGCCTCAAATCATAAATAATGTTTCTGAGCTAAAAAGATGCGAGGAAAATAATGTAACTGTAAAACACAAAGGGAACAAGGAAGTTCCGCTAGGAACTAAAAGTGCCCATTCCAAATTATGTTGCACAAATAGGGACCTTACAGATTTCCGACTTTTTACCAAGTTTCCCACGGAGAGCTAAAAAAGCTCAATTCAATAAAAAATAATCGGGGAATCCTCATACGAATAGAATTAATAATTTGTGTAAAAAATACCAAACCAAGACCTTTATGCATTAGATTTGAATGAAAGACAAGAATGGATGAGATCCTTTCATCCCTCCTCATTTACAATTCACTTTTTAATGTTTCCCTACTTTTTTAACAGTTTTAAAAAGTGAAAGGTCGGTTCTTTGGGACTTGGAGTTGGACTTGTCTCCCCTTCAGGGCAATGTACAGCTCAACTATATCATTACTTTTGTCTGGACCCTTGAGAAGGAAACGGGACTGTTTGTGAAAATGGGACGATGAAAAGTACCTTGGCTAGACCCTTCATCTCCTCGAACTATTCTGACTAATGTTTCCCAAATCAAATAAAAAAGAAGCACAATTATTATTTTTGTTATATTTTGCTCAAATATTTGACTATGCCTTCAAAAAAGAAGTAATGGAACTGAGAACGCCCGAATGAAATTAAAGAATTTAAAACCAGTGATTAAAAATTCGAAGGGGATGAATTTTGATTGTTTTTAAACCAAAACTAACTCAAGGAAAAGGGGTTGTTTTCACTCAGGATTCAGGAAGCGAAGCCGGATATATTTTTGTTATATTTTGCTCAAATATTTGACTATGCCTTCAAAAAAGAAGTAATGGAACTGAGAACGCCCGAATGAAATTAAAGAATTTAAAACCAGTGATTAAAAATTCTGTGGGGATGAATTTTGATTGTTTTTAAACCAAAACTTCAAGGAAAAGGGGTTGTGTCCACTCAGGATTCAGGAAGCGAAGCCGGATGTGAGATTCGCGCTAAGTTGAATTCGCTTTGTTAAAATTTCCCACCCAGGAGCCATTCATTAAGGACGTGGGCGATGGACGTGGACCCTGAACTGACTGAACTGAACCTGCCTACTCAAAACACGAAGGACTAATGAAAACTGGACTAGACCTGAGAACTTATGCATGTTTTTGCGCCTAATTTTAGCCAAATTGATGATTGCGTGACAAGAAAGGTTGCCTCTGGTAATGGATGAAAAACTAGAAACGGTGAGCATTGAACCATTCACACGTTATGCGGGTCCCTTAATGAACAAAGAGAAATTGGATTGGAGGAAGAATCAAATACAATGAGTGACTGACTGACGGAGTGGTGGTCCGCATTTGTGGATTCCTCACCCTTCACTCGAAACTGCAGGACCTCCCGCTTTGGACAAAAAATAATTAATACATGTGGCATGTATTAATCTCACAATCAATTCACCCTGCACTAGCACCAGCACCAGCACCCAAACTAAAATATTATTTTTGTAGACGGAAAAATAAAATGGTGTCGTTTCAGAAGCAAGTAGTACAAATTTCAAAACAAGAACTAACCAAACCAACCCTTTAGTTTTTATGGTTATCGTAGCTTCCCTATTGGATTTTGAAGCATCCCTTTTTTAACCCAAAACCTAAATGCTAAACCAATCGAATGGACAGAAAGAAATATTGAATGTCAATAAAAGTGTGACAGTAGGAAAATCCACTGGATTGCTCATTGCTCAAAACTGTCCATAAATTCTGATAAGAGGGTTCACTCCCTTTCCTAGCATTCTCTGACTTGACTTCCTAAGGAGCGAACAATGTACATGTTTCATTTCATCCTACACAAACCGTTATTACTCATATCAGGAGTAATGAGCAAGTAAATATAGAATGCCCGAAATTATCTCTTTGTAATAACATTAGATAAAAGAACGCTCAGGAAAAAAAGACGTATAGCATTTCCCACTAAAAAACAAATTTATACGTACGACTCGACATGAAGTCAGAAAACATACAAAATAGACCCCAAAAAAATTCAAAATGTCTATACAACCGTAAATGGAACTCTATAAATTCATATTTGGAAAAACATCCAAAAATAAGTCCACAGTTACTATACGACCTACTCGATTTCTCCAGTTCAGTTTCTAAATACCCTGGAGTCCAGTTTAATTTCAGCAAAATCAAATTAATTTACCGAGTGAGCACTCAGATTTCCCTGAACGAAAACTTTAGAAACGAAAGAACTATGTCATTGGCTAGTGCAACTTTCAAATCTACTTAAAACCAAAACCACAAAACTTTCACTCCCTGTCACTACATTCTGCATATTTGCATCGTATCAGAATTTTCTTCTTTACAGTATTCAACAAGCATGTGTAGTTCGATCTAAAGTACCCCAGGTACTTTTTTTATCTACTATTCCCAACACAATTGCATGCAAATCAATCTAACCGTCTGCCGTCAGTATTCAATTCAAATTATTACTACTGCCTCTTCTAAAGTTTCATTTCTCAATTTGTTGTAATGAAAGGATATAGAAATTATTCTCCGGCCGGCTGGGCAAAACCGACAAACATTTCCGCCCATCAATCTCAGTCAGTCAACAACATACTACTACATACGTACATGCGTGGAATAAATTTTAAAATAATTCTACCTATTATCAAACCTTTTCATTTAAATTTGCTCTAATTACTTCCACTCAAATGAAAACAACATGAGAAGCATTTGTTCCTCACTAAATAAATCCACAGTCACCGCACCGCTTCGGTTGGAGGACTGAATAAACGAATCCAGTTTTTACAATGAAACCAAGTATAAAAAAATGACCAAAACCAACCGCCACGTGGGGGATGATGAAGAAAACTTTCTTGGAAGGAACAACTGACGGCAGGCCAGGGCCAGGAACTCAACTCATCCCTTGACTTTATAAAAAAGTAGAGGAAGATAATAAAAAATCTTTGCTTGCCGGAGAAGTTGTTTTGTATCGGACGGACCCGGATGTTTCGATTTCCAGATCAGGACAAGAGCTGAGTGATATTGTGATCAGATTCAGATCTCACACAAGACAAGACAAGCGAAGTAAGTTAACCCTTTCCTTTCCTCTCTTCCGACCCGTCCCGTTGGACAAATCTCTCCAGATGAAAGTCTGAGGATGAACTGAGGGACTGTAAATCGGAGCGGCACGCCACGACTCACTCTGCTAAGCTAAGCTATCCAAGGGTGTACAATGTAACGTAACGTACCTTCTAATCCACACTTTGAAGTATTGTTCCGAAAGTTTGGGGATGTATTTATCCCGTGTGAGTTTGGAAAGGAATAACATGGAATGGGTGGTCATGAGCTGAAGGCAGCGGGCGAAATGATTATCGAGCGAGGCGGAGGCTCAGACGGTCTGGGCGGAGTTGGCAAAAGGTGTTACCCTTTTACCTCCTGGGCTTGGAGTAGTTGGACTTGAAAATCTTTGGAGTGCACAGTGCAAAGCAACTTAAGGTTTTAATACAGAGATACTCTCCCTGTGCATGTATTCGCAAGCATATGATTTCCTTTGCAATGCATAGGGTAGTTTTTTTTATTAGCAAAGCAAAACTTCCCTGAGACCTGATCTCATCTCATCTCTCAGCTGAGAAGATCGTGATGGTGCGGGTTGCTCTCGCTTCGCCTCGGCTCAGTGACCCCTCAGCAACCCTTTCTCTCCGTAAAAGGAATCACTCGTCACTCGTTTTTTATCCTTTCCTAACATAACGTAACGTCCTGCACTTGCACAACAACAATGCAACTTTAGCAAGTCAAGTCAACTCAGGGCCCAGGCTCAGACCGAACCCAGACAAAATCTCATGTAATGTTTCACTTTGCACAGCTGAGGGTTTGCTTCCTAAATACAAATCATCTGGGCCTGGGATGTAAAATTTGACCTGAAATGACCCCGACCTTCAGTTGGACTGATTTCAGAGGGAGAGACGAAGAAAATGATGAGGTAATCTGTGTACATTTCACCACAACAGGAATAATCAAGTTAATGTTAAAGTACACAGACATAAACATTTTATGGATTTGACTTGAGTGCACAAACCCGATCGAAGAGTGTAGATCGGATTTAACAAAAATAATGCTTGTACATTAGTACAGCTGAGCTGAGGACGTCCAATGAGATAAAGACTTGAGTGGTCTGTCGCCCTTCCTGAGCACGATTTGCATGTGCAGAATTACTCTTGCATAATAAATAATCATTGTCGCTCCAGTTCTCAACTAATGTCAGACCCATAGTGCCAGTCCACGCACCAGCTACTACTATCTTTGACTAATTATTTCTTATCAAGGTAAAACCCAAATAAATATAATGAAGGGGAAATAGTACCTAGTCGTAAAAATAAACTCCTATAGACCTTCCCTATGATAATTATTGTTGCTCTAGCTCTGGTATATAGACTTGCAAAATACAAGTGCTATGGGCACTCCAAGTCTCAATTCCAGACAGATTGGCTCTAGACAAGGAAGCAAACAAGGTTAGACTAGGCTAGGCTTAAATGGCCTATAACTATAGCCAAAACCTGACCGAGCAAACATAGCACAGTCGAAACAAAAAGTTGCGAAATCCGACTAGACAGTTTACATCAAATATTGAAAATTGCACAAGTTGAAATAAATCCTGAAGAGTCAATAACACCGGTACCGGCACATGCGGAATTCGAGTAGCAAAACTGACAAAACAATTTCATATGCGAAACGAATACACAACCAGGACAGGAGTCGAGCAATGTGCGAATGTACGTCGTACGCAAAAACGCAACGTGCAGGACCTGAACCAAGGAGTGAGTGAATCACGTTCACGTCTCTAATGCAAAATGCAATGCAATGCAAATGCTTCATCCTTCAATGTAATGAGATTTTTAGCTATTGCTCCTGCTGCTGCTGCTGCACGGCACGAAAGAGTTGAATCTGCCTCTAGCTCTAGCTTGCATTGCATCTGCATGAGATTTTGAGTTGAGAGGTAGCCGACCAGATACACACAACACAACCTGAGCAAGATCGTCATCAACTTAACCCGCCAATTTTCTCAACCTAACCAACGTCTATAAACTTTTCCATCACCTAGCTCAACCTCCCAATGCTAATGCCTGTGCATGCACAATGTGCATCTTTCCTGATAAGATTTGCAAAATACAAACAAATTGACCGGATGGGAATATAATCTGGAATAGCAATATTGCAAGATCCAATCCAATGCAAATGAAGGATACGAATGACTTTGACTTCCTTTCCTTCCTCAACTAAAGCAAGTTTAGGGTCCATGCCGGAGGACTTTATTTGCAAAAGTCTTTCTTTCCTCCATTCGCATTGGGTTGGCACTGGATTGCAAATATTGACAGAAAAATGTAAAATCATAATACATAAAATAATCTGTATATTTTTGCAAAGACCTTGAATGAAGGTCAATGCAAATAATGTATTGCAAATTGTTGTACATTAGTCTATTACCAGCCGGGGAAAATATAGGACGAGGATTTTTATCAGTCTTCCATTTCCGTCAAAGTACGCGAAGCAAATGTTCCTTGTTCTTGTTGGAGGTTAACCGAGGTTAAGAATTTTGATAAGTCCAATTCTTGCGAATGGCAGTGGCAGTGGCAATCCTGACCTTATTTCCAATCCTTGATAAAAGTCCCGATGAAATCTTGCCAATTTTGCTTCACCAGATCAGTATGCAGATCCAGAGTTGGATTGAGAGTGGAGGTTGAAGGAGTAAGCATAAGGAGATGAGAATTTGCAAATCCAACCGGCAAGCACGCAGGCATAGGCAGGGAAAGCCAACAGATTCGCAAAACCTAAACAACTTTGGATCGTCGGTTTGGAATTTAGTTGGCGGTTGCTCGAGGTAGTTAAGAGATTCAAATCCAAAAATTGCAACAGTCAACATGATCATCATCAACCTCCTCCCGCAACCTCAGCCAACTGATCTGCATGCATTGCATATGTATGTATCCGACATGCCATCTAATGCTTTGCTTATGCCGTGCAGTGCAGTCGCAGTGGGAGTACGTATAACCGGCAAGTCCAACTTGCTGCACATATGCCATTTGCAAGGAGAGTCTCAGATTCGCAATTCACATTTATTCCTATAATTCACTTTGAGATGCAATTTTTTGCAATCCTCATCTTCAACGTTTCCTCGCCTACGTACAATGTATGCATTCCATGTGACATCCAATGCACTCCATTGCACTTCATGTTAAAGCCTAGCCTAACATTCAATGTTTAATCTGCAATCGACAATTTGCACAGCACGCGTTGCAATGCAATTCTATTTTTTCATGTGCATTAAAATATGAGAATTTCATAGGCAAGGAGCTTATTTTCAAAAATAAACCGAACTACATTACTCCTGATAAATTTTTATTTTAAGGACAACTTTTGGAATGGATAAAGCTGAGTCAGTGTAATTACCCTTGGTTGCTTTGCAAGAAAAAAACGCCTATTTCTTTACATCTGCAGAATTTAGCTATTTAACTCCTCGTATAGAACTTTATAGTCGGACCGATCAGCTGTAATCCAGCCAAACCTGCCTGTGTTTCTTGCTATATAATAAAAAGTAAGGGTTTAGTTTGTAGTCTTTGTGTAAATGTAAAACCCTAATGCATTTTTGCACTTTAGGTGGAAGGGAACATCGAAGGCAATTCAAGCTAGGGAAGTAGAAGTAAGCAAAGTGACTTCATCATATTGCCTGCCTAGATTGCAAAAATATGTTTCTCTACCCGCTGCTGCTCTGTTCGTTCTTAGCATGTGCAAAATTCTTCTTTTCAAATTAGCACAAAGAATCCAGTTGAGCGACCAGGAGGCTGATGCNCGCTGCTGCTCTGTTCGTTCTTAGCATGTGCAAAATTCTTCTTTTCAAATTAGCACAAAGAATCCAGTTGAGCGACCAGGAGGCTGATGCAGGGCTAGGCTAGGTCTTAGGGCTCGGGGTTTATATTAGAAGGATGCATGTATTATAATATTATCTTCACTCCCTGTTCATGTACATAATAATTGCAACTTCGATACTGTAGTCTTTGTCAGTCATTGGTTGAGGGGTGGTTATGAGTCCCAACCTTCATTAACCAACTGGCGCCAGGTCTTGGGCAGAATTGACACACTTGATTGGTAACTACATTCAATTCCAGTATGGGTCCTTCTTATCTTAGCCCAATGTAAATGATCAACTCTTTTTTCAAAACCTCCTCCTTCCCTTTTACAAAATAAAAATTACTTTACCATACCATACCATGACCTCGAAAAGGGCATCTGTGCTTCCAAAATGTATTATTTGCATGCAATTCGCGTACAACGCGAATCTCCAAGCTAAAAATCTCCTAACATTAATTTACAAGGAAGGAATTAGCAATTGACGACGTCTCCTTGCTGCAAAATAAGATTGATGTTAAGGGGAAATTTTGCTTCGGGCCATTGGCGGGATCCTGTTTCCATTATTCTAATGAACATGGCTATTCTGACCTTTCTTTGCTTGACCAACGCAACGAAATGAAGAAATGAACAACGGTCCATCCAATCCATCAGGTGTAAATCATTTCATGTCTTGGACCTTTTTTGTCAGAAAAGAAAACCTGTATAATTGTTTTATGCTGTACAAAGCATTGCATAGCACAGATGCGCAATTCCAGGCCCAGGCCCTGGTAGTGCAATGCCCAGGGGGTAGAGGTACTTAGGTACTTACTTCTTATATGAAGTTGTTAATTTATTTTTATTTATACACATGAATCTTTCAAGTTGAACTTTACTTGTCTTTTACAATCCAAATTTCCCTTCCATAAATGTCAGCCAAATAAATTAGGAGGGTGAGGATGTACGAATCTGTTCTGCTACTACTACTGCAAAATAAAAGGGTAATGCTGCTAATACTTCATTGCGTATGCCTTGCCAGCCAGCAAGTCCGGATTATAAATTCATTTCATGCGGACGTGGGGCCAGACAATGCAAAGCAATCACAATCCTTGCAACATTCATCTTTTTAGTATTTTAAAAATTGGATTTCACTAGTCTTTCTATTGCCATTGCCAGTGGCTAATGCCAAAGTGAGCAAAAGCAAACCGCGTTCTCAAAGCCCCACTCTCGGCATGCCATCTTACATTTTGCAAATAACCCTTTCCTTCAATTCTCTTTGGTTGGAGCCGAGTGGAAGCAGATGGCAAAATCACATTGACTACATTTACAAGGAAAATCTAACGTACTGCAAGTACTATTCTAAAACGCTTTAAATCATAAAATTGTGTTAGTAAATATTTTATCTCCTCAGCTATTACTGCTGTAAATGAAAATTTGCAAATACCATTTTTCTCATTTCGTGTTAGTTAAAATTAATAAAAACTTCAGAATCGAAATTAAGAATGGATATTGAAATAAACAGATTATACCTATTTTTATGTTCATTTTTACCACGACACTAGTAGTAAAATAAGAAGGACGGACTTTCCAAGTCCCCTGGAGGGTGTGGAAATGCAATAAAAGCCAAGTCTTTAAAATCCCTTGAAGGAAGTAGGAAGGGAATGGCGTGTCCAGCTCAATTTCAAAGGGACAACCATAAAACATGGGCAGTTCTCTCGTTTTTTTTTACTTATTTAGTGGGTTGTAAAACTTCAAACTCCTACCAGAAAATAAGAATAAAGACATCACATCATGCATGAATGCACGCAGAAATGAAATGAACTAAAGAAAGCAGAGCAGAAGCAGGGGGAAGGGGGAAGGGGATGACATGTCTTTTCACCACAAAATGTTAAATGAGGGGGTGTGTGCCAACCAGGCTGGTCACTCTGCAGGGGTCACTTCGTGGTCAGGCACGCAAAGTAATAATCCAAACTAACCAACACCAATATTTTGACATCTTTCCCTAAACCCAAATTGAATTCCAATTTTTCTAATACTTCTGAGTCCTGATCTGGGATTGAGTCTGCCTACCCTCCTGGCTTTAAATACATTCACACAATGAAAGATAAAAATGAAGAAAAGGCCAGGCCTTTCACACATTACAACAAACCCATATTCAATAATGTCCAGAAAATAATCTCATGTACGCAATCATTAAACCGAACCGGTGGCGATGGGAGATTTTATTTCTGTAAGTAGCATAGCATAGCCCTAGATATACAATTGCTTAGCTCAATATTCTGTCGTCTTAAAGATCAGATTACATTTGCTTTGCCTTCCTCCCTTCATTTCTTTTCTTGAAGAAAAAAAGAAAAATTTATCAGGCCAAGAATAGCTTGTGATCTTTCTCAGGGTGGATTGTAGGTCAAACCTAAATATACCGTGAAAAGGGAATTGAATTCCTGTCTGTCAGTTTGGTCTGGGTCAGACAATACGGTTACACCTGTGTTGTAAACTTGGCAGGGGAGTAATTCAGTTTTAGTTTCCTCAAGAAAATGAGGGAAAAAGCTTCAAGTTTGATGGAAACTCAGGTGTGTGTGTGTTCTTAAGTGCACCCTAAATACAACCTTACCCTCATTCTGCCTTTCCTTACGACCGAAACTAAAAATACTTACGAGATCTCCAAATCGTAAAAAATGCTGAGAGAGAAGAGCGTTCGAATTGCATCACCGATAGCGATCGTGCCACTAATATAAAAGTCTGTGGCTAATTTATAATTTTTAACTTACAGAAATCAGATTTCTTAGATAAAATTAGCCCAAGGCATTAAAAAATAATATATCGACCCAAGAGGCGACACGGTCCCTCAGAGTAACAGTAGGTTGTCAAAAACGAGGACCCTTAGCTTCCATAGAGTAGAGTTTTAGGCTAAGGACGCTTTAAACTAAAAATAGATGACGAATGATCCGTCCCTTCTCTCACTCACATAACAGTCAATTGCTTTACCTTTTTTCTTTCCCAAAAAATGACAGGTTCCGTTGTTTTGGGACTAATAAAGAAAACCTGTCCTGTCCTGAGATTGCAGTGCAGTACAATGCGTCTGACCCTATAACTAAACATTACGTACGAACGAAGCCTATTTACAAAAATTCAACATCCGTCCATTTGTCTTCCAAGCCCTTAAATAAGCTTTAGTGCAGAGGAGCAAGACAGATAACTACAACATCACTAAAAATGAGACTCGGAAATCCATAACGAGCTAAACAACGCAACATCCATCTACTCGGGTGAAGGAGGTACTTGACGATTACGACCCTCTTGAAAAATGTCTTACTCATTCTCTTCCTTTTTTGGGGTTCCTAAAATAAGAAAACCCTCAAGAGCGAAATGGGATACTTGGCCAGAATTTACAATTCACTTGGGAATCTAGGTCACTAGAGTGAATCAATATTCGATACATGATCTTTCCTCTGAGGGAAAAAGGAAGGCGCTGAGTTATTTTTATAAATTCGGTGAAACAATTACTTTGAAAATCTAGGTAAAAATAAATCCAGACTCCAGAACTGAAAGAGCATCCCTCCCTATCTTGATTCCATCTCATCTCAGCAGGTATCTTTTACGAGATTGAGTAATGGTCCTTCTAATGTGTCTTTCTCAGTCAGTGATAGTCAAATCACGGAGGTTGATCTTGAAATAAGTCAACAAAGAAGGACATATGGTGTCGTATATTTCTTTTCTGCCACTTCTTGTCTTTGACTCCAAACATTAAGACTGGTTGAAACTGATCAGGTAAGACGGACCTGGAGCTTCAGCTGCTTTGGACAAGTCTGTCTAATACGACAGTATTGTGTTCCGGATGACTTCTTTGATTTCACTTACAGACAGACCACACAATCCAGACATGAATTTAACAGAAAAGTAAAGCAGAATCTGGAATCTCCACTTTCCTTTTTAGTAAGCTTTTAGACTTGTTACGGAGACTTTTAGACTTCGACAACGAAAGAAAAGTTGGCTGAGGTCTTTTTGGCTAGCTTCCTGACTTGTCTGACTCTTTGATTAAAGTTTTACAAAATTTAATTAAAAAGATTGCCTTTGCAGCAGCAGACTCGTTGCCTTTCCTGCAAAGACTTGGCTCTCAAACTTTTCAACTCAAATTACGCATCTAATTCATCAAAGATCAAATGAGAATGCTAATGAAATCTATACACAAATAATTTGGCTCATCTCTGTTGCTTTTCTTATAGAAATTACTACTGGGATATACTGGGAAAATGAAACTACTGATTAGGTCTGGGTCATTCCAAAAAAAGTTAGGATTCAGAGTTCCATCTTTTACTCTGTAATCAGATCAGATCTAACCGTAAAAGAAATTGGAGAATTTATTGCAATTGAAGTCAACACAAAAGGAAAATCTGGTTGGATATAAATCCTCAGGCTAAGCCAAACCCAAACCAAACCCTAGATTCAGTTTAAACCTGAGGAACCCCAAACACGAAAATATAAAGAAAGGTAAGGGACGACGGACTAACTGCCGTTGTTGTTCCTGAGTCCGACTCTGAAAAATAAAAGAAGATGAGGAAAGTTGATTGGGAGAACGTGTGGGCTTCTTTCAATTCCTTTCCTTATATAATAAGAAATTACTTTATTGCAAGCCTTGTATTCAGTTTTGCTCGTCATCTAATGAAATGCAATTATTCATGAGAGGAAGGATAGAAAATTCGCCCGGCGGGGACGCGTCTTAACTATTAGCTTGACCGAACGAGTTGATTTTTTTGAGTTGAGAAAAGTATTATTACAATACAAAAGGTGAGGCAACAATATAATATATAAATGCCTAGTCTGTCTGGCATGGTTCTCATGTTAAAAAAGGAACAGAGGATTACGATTCGATTGCACAGGTGTAATACAGGGTGGTCTACTAAATCTTCGGACTAAGAACTACTGAGAAAAAGCCTTTATTGCGTAACCTGAGACTAGCATTTCATCTCCGTAAGAAACATGCATAATTTCTTAAACTATTTCGAATATTTCAGAGAATTTCTTTGAAACTATTTTCACACAATTATTACCAGGAGGAATTACTCGAATTACACAGTGAGTTTACTGTACAGTACTGAAATTCGGTGCATGAAGCTTAAACGTACGGTAAAAACTAAAAAGAGAAGTTCCTTATTCCTGTGACCAAATAGTGGAAAAAACTTTTAACTGGGCGAATCCTCCCAAACGAGCAAACTGAACCTGGCAACAACACAAAAATGGGATAGTGCATTGGCCTTGGACAACTTATCTACGAAACCGAAGATGAAGAACTGTTTTTTATGAGTCTCACTCTGAGTCAGTCAGTCAGCTCGCTCCGTAACAGCCTCTGGCTCTACGACAGACAAGAAGACCAAGACACCGAATGCATCACGGAGACGTTGCACTCTTGATCCTGGTTTGGCTCGATTTCCACATCCACTAACTGCCTGGGATTATTAGGAAACATGTGCTTGGCTTGGCCATCGGCCCTCCGTATGTTATTCTTTCCTTATTATGAGAGTACAACTAGTGTAAATGGAAGAAAAACCGGTACTTCTTTTAAAACACTAAATCCAAGGAAAAAAAGCGTGTTTAGTGTTTTGGTCGTTTTAGTATGCCAATTCGTTGTGATGAATCGTAAAGATTGTTTTTGTACAGGTCGTTTGTTTTCGAAACAGGTGCGGCAGTCTGACCATTTATGTACGCATGTAGAAACGGCAGGTGTAGTTGGTTTTTAGATCAGATCTGATCATTTTATTAGGGCACATGATTCATAAATTAATCTCAAAAGGCACAGATTTATCATTACAACTCTGATTCCTATCAGCAGACAGCAAGAGCAAAGTGCTGATTTCCTTTCAAATTTAATTAAGGAATCCTAGCTGGTTTATTTTAGAAATTACCTTGCATAAAAGCTGCCTCTCACCATATCAGCCTAGGGGAAGAAGAAAGGAAGGAAAACAAAACCATAAACCACTAAATTCATTCCGACCTAACCACAACTCTATCGGATACTAACCGCAGACGACTAACAGTTTAGTTATAACTCGATTGTTAGAAGGTGCTCTTAATAGTATCGTCTAGACTTCAAACGGAAGAGATGAAATGAGGTCAAAGTACTGCTAAAATACCATGCAAAGAAAGGATTTTGCAAAGAAAGGGGGAAGATATGAGGTCAAACACCAGAGAGTATCTTGCTCCCTGGATCACGTATCGTCTAGTCGTCTGTCTCAGGCGCTATTACTTTTCAGGCAAACAAAAGACTAGACAAAATTGATTTGTTTAACTGAACAACTTCTTTGTGTGCATAAGTAGTGCACTGCACATGAAATAAATACCCGGGTAGCCACTATGCTATGATTATAAATTCTGACTCTGTGGAGTGTAGACTTTCCTTAAAAATTGATTTGTTTAACTAAACAACTTCTTTGTGTGCATAAGTAGTGCACTGTACATGAAATAAATACCCGGGTAGCCACTATGCTATGATTATAAATTCTGACTCCGTGGAGTGTAGACTTTCCTTAGTAGTAATGAAATTTTAAATTTCTACAGTCAGAGAAAGTCTATGAGACTGCCCATTGCATATTTAATATTAAGACGAGAAAAAACTTTTTATTCAGGGAAAGTGTCGCCGAGCTTTTAATTAAATGAATTATTTACATAAGCTAATATTTGCTTTCCATGTTCAGCAAAATCACACTAGAGTTAGAGAGTGCATTTTCTATAATTTTCATTTCCTGTCTGTCTACTTTTCATTTAGTCTAGCCTTCAGTTATGTTGTAAGTCCATGGTTCTATAGCTCGAAAATTTTCTCTCTCAGGAAAATGAGTTTTGTAATGTTTATTTGACAAGAATGTGGGACATCTGCAAGACCCCACAACGTCACAACACTAACCTATCACTATTTCTAGTAATGATGAAATTATTAAAGTACTGTTCGTTGCTCTTTTCCGCTCACATACTTGGCATAGAATTCTAGAAAAATTCATTTAAAACATAGAAAGTGAATTAAGAAGTCTAATTAAGAATTTATGAAGAATTTCTGACCTCCCCGTCCTGGATGTTGAAATCTATCTAATGTCAATCATATGTAATGTCTTCAATTAAAAAGGGTTACCGAAAATGGCTTGGAGCTTACCCAATTTTGCTAATATCTAGTACTGATAATTTTCAAACCCAATGCAAACCAACCCGATCTAGCACACAATGATGTACTGTGCGAAACGAAGACTTAATAACCATAAAATTAGGCGTGAGAGCAAATTAAGCGGACGCAGTTTATGTGGTTGTGTTGACTCTTATGAATTGATCTTGTGGTTGGTTTAACTGAAGCTGAGATTCTGAGATGATGCGAAGAGAAGAAAATTATGCAGGAATCGTGACTAGATACTTGATGCTCCAAAGTCAAGAAACGTGTCTCAGCATTAAAACAAGAAAAGTAGTGCTGTGCTTAGCCTAGCCCACCAAGAACTCTTCTCAGTAAACACGCTTGCCTAGGTCAAGACCAAACTGCAAATTACCAAGCTGTGACACAAATTACCCGGTTTTCCCCATCTGGGTAACAGAGAGTCTCACCTCAAACTCTTTGTCACAATTTTCTATGTACTAGAAGGTCAGGAAAGGATATAAGCCTTGAGACACGTGCAAAATACTGCTCTAGAACTTTGACCTCTGCTATTGACCCCTGGCTTCTTCAACTCAAAATAATTCTCAGAAAAATAAACAATTTTATAGTAAGCTCAGCTCTGACCTAATTCCAAAAAATGCTTAGAAATTCAGATTACTACTAGAGTAAAATTTAAAAAAATCAACTTAATGTTAACCATAAACTTGAGAGGAGCACATGTTCAAGTTGTGGGTGATAATTTTTAACTTACTTTCGCACTTAAGCAAATGAGGGCTGAGTTGACGCACGCAAATAAAATTCTAGTTAGCTGACCCCAGCCTGACCTGTCTGACGGGAAATAAATTCTACATTCTATTGGATAACAGAGGCCAAATCTTCCAGTACTAAACTAAAATATTAAGAATGCGACTGTCAGGACTATAAAAATAGATTCGCTTTTCAAATTTCAAAGCCTTCAACATTTAGAACGATGA
>WJEZ01000299.1:0-19807 GCA_009869925.1 Thalassaphorura encarpata
CACTCCCAATTTGCATATCGATAACCTTATAAATGTAGTGAGCTGGGCGAATGTATATGACCTGTTGTTTGGTTATTGACCTAGGGCACAATAAAATGACAAACTCAATGGAGTTCTCATTTGGTTTGAAAATTTCCAATTTCGTCTCATCGTATGAAATCGGATAGGGAAAATGTAAATTTAAAGTCTTCCTACAAGCCTGAGGTCTTGAGCTGACACTGACATGACATCAACA
Source organism: Thalassaphorura encarpata (assembly GCA_009869925.1). Taxonomy (NCBI): domain Eukaryota; kingdom Metazoa; phylum Arthropoda; class Collembola; order Poduromorpha; family Onychiuridae; genus Thalassaphorura; species Thalassaphorura encarpata. The sequence goes on from WJEZ01000299.1 coordinate 236, forward strand.
TGACAAATTCCAACATAAACGAAGATTCAGGACTCGTTTTGAAAAATTCAAAAAGCACAAATAGGTATTTTCAGTGAATATTTGTTATCCTCGTTGGACTCGTAGGCCTAACCTTATATTCAATTAGATTTAATCATTAAGCACGTCTTAATACAGCTGTTCTTTTAATGCCAATAACAATGCGTCCCAAAAACAAATACAAAATTTAAAAATAGAGGTAGAAGTAATTGCAAAAAGAATAATTATTGTTTCGCAAGAAAGTTTCTTAAATATCTTTGTAACTCTGTATCTCTTCAATTTGAACCTTTAACCTCTTGGGCGGTCCCAAATTTCCAGTTGGTAAGAGTTTTCCACCACGCCTTTTACCACCACCCCAAGAAGACTTCGGCGTTGACAATGGCGCCTCTTCTTCTTTCGTCTTGGTTTCTTTTACCACTGGAACTGGACTTTTATATTGGTTTTGCCATTCATCCATGCTGACATTCAGATTCTTGTTTACCCAGGCTTCCTGATTAATTTGAATTCGAATTGGAAATGGAATGTTGGGTCGATTGGGTCTGGGTGGCTCCAAGGAATTTTTTGTTTTTGCGGTTGACTCCGAAATTGTCGGACCCCTGAATTGAACTGGGGCCAGGGCTGGAGCATATAGCATCACCGGTGGTTGTAGTTGTAGTTGTGGCGGTGGCAATGGTGGTAGCATTCTTGGAACCTGACATGGAGGAGGAACATAATAGCGAACGGGGTAGGTCACGGACGACGCATTCCTGTAGGCTGCTACTTGAGACCAATATACCTGCGTGTATGGTGGTAATAGCTGAGGCGGTGACCAATAATTCTGTCCAGGAGGAACAGGGTGACGAAAATTGGGATACATAGATGGTGATGGCGATGACCTGGGTCCTCGAGTATTTGGCATATGCCCTCCAAGACGAGGATGAGGAGGAGGAGGAAATGAATAGCGCTGGTGGCGTTGCATGACGCGCTCAGTTCCAGAAACCTAATCATAGCCAAGAATTATTTTTAATTAATGCTAAACCGGAAAATAAATAAGAAACTAAGTACATCTAAAGCCACACCTTTCGATAGGAATCAATCAGGTCGAAATTAACGAAGGAATCCCGAAAAAAGCTAAAGCTAAAAATAATTCCAAAATACAAGAATCACGAACGAAACGCAGACGGAACGAAATGAATAAAACAAAATTTTCCGCCTTTGAGCATCTCTAGCAGTTGAATCTATGTTACCCCACAAAAGTTCATGAAAAAATCCGTAAAATTAGGTTTTATTGGTGACCACCGTAACCCCCAGATGGGGGGGAAATTAACGTTGAAGACTGATGCATTAGAATGCTTAATAAAAAGAATTATCTAAAGTAAAATTAGATTTATTCACGTGCCAGACTATTTAAAATTTTATTTAGACAACTTGATAGGGAATTTACTCGTACATGTACATCGTGCTTGATTTCTTCTGGAATTTTTGTTAATAAGGCTCGCATGACCCAGGACCTCTTTTCTCTCCTGGGGGAGGGATCTTTTTCTCACAGGTCAAATCAGTCGCACAGTCATCTTTAGCCCAGCAAGGTTGTCCTTAGACGTTGAGAATCTCCAAAACATCTTGGACTCAAACGTCCATCAGCTCTTCTCCCGTTAATGCAAGGGCCCTTACTCTCAGTCATTGCAATTGTGCACAGGACAATTCCAAAGATCAAAATAATTGTTGAAGTGTTCATCTGATGGAAATAAACTCTATTAATTTTTGTCAGAATTTGGTGGTCTAATTTTACCTTGAGTGTTTTCTTGGCAGAAAGCAGAAGTGACGAAGTCGATGCGTGTGTAAAAAATGAATGTAAAATGAATGTACGCAAAAAATTTTCAATCACACCCACGTAAGGAGTTATTATTATACATTGGTCGTAGCGGCTGGGCCGGCGGCTTTTGATTAGATTAAATTCGGTGAATAAACTACGGAGTAATTAAATGGGACGACCAACGTCCACCTCAAAGGGTGCCACATGCCACAGCCACGATCGTGCCAAGATAGAATCAATATTAATTGTCGGTCCTGCAAACCTGGAAAAAAATTACTTTTTACTTGGGAGCTTGGGGCCCGTCATTAATTTGGCCAAACCAATGATCCAAATGTACTTACAACTTTTTTGTTAGTTTAAAAGTTTTCCACAAATTAATAACATCTTAGCGGCGTAGAGCAGCAGATTGCAGACGTTTTATTTCGTCTTGTCATGTGTCAAAAGTTTATGAATTACTATTACTGCTAGTTTTATAGTAGTCTTTCCATCCAATTTCTGGTGAGAGATGACTTTGATAGAATGCTAGAGTTAGATTTCTTACTTTTCCACTACTACTTACACTAGCGGAAAATCTGACGGGTATGAGAATTGTGGATTTGTGTGCAAATGCATGCGAATACCCGGAATGGATGAAGATGGGATTACTTTGACTCAAGCTGAGTGAGCTGAGTAAGAGTTGTATTGTATTGTTATACAGATCAAAACTTTTCTTTAGAATAGAGAAAAGAATGACGAGAAGTATGATTTTGCTAATAAATTGCTTTCTCAAGTTCTTTTGACTGACAGACAGACAGACAGATGGTCGGAGTCAGATTCAGTCTCAAGAGTAGTAGCAGCTAGCAAAGATTTCCAAATCCAAGAATTATCTTACTGTTCTTTATTTATGTCATGTGAAAAATTACTTCAAACCTACTTCCATATCCAGTCCTTTCCTTTGAGACAATAGTAAGTCAAGAAATATGGTTCATGGGGTCGGCAGCTAATAAATTAGTCATTCCAATATGGGCATAAAATATAAACGTGTCTTTAGTTTTAATTTGTTGCAAGAAGGACAAAGAATTCATGAAAATTAATACTGCAATGCTGCCTGTATTTAAGTATTGCGATTTGAAAACCCGTTACTACAGTCTCATTATAATCAGGAACTATTAGAAGCTGAAAGTACAGGTGTGCGTACGTCATGTCCTATACCCTATTTTGTATTTTGTAATTATTGAAAATTATAATTATTGACCTGTGTGATTGTTCAGGGAATAACACGGAAGTTCCAAGCGAAAGGGAAAGTAAATAAATACAGTTAAAGGGGTGCCTTGGGCTAGGCCAAGTAACCACGTTAGGTTCTTACTTGCCGAGTATCTTAAATTACCAAGATTTGTAGAATGGTTCTACAAATAATATTTTGCCTTGGGTAACGATCGCACATGAATAGAAAAGGACTACGTTAACATTTTGCAGCAACAGCAAACAATATTGAACTTGAACTTGACATTGACGTCTTTAACGTGTAGAGTGGTGCAGTAGTTTACACACAACAACAAAATGCGTCACTACTACCACAGAATTCTCTCATCCGGTTTCCTCGTGCTCTGTGCAAATAGCAGTAGCAGTGGATAAAATAATAAAAATGCAGTGTGCAGATTTCACTTGGATCAAATATCAAGAGGAGTAGGATTAGTAGCAGCAGAGTTCAAACTTCAAATATAATCATGGCTCGTCAGGACAGGATAAAAACTATTACTCATTTTACATTGTGAATCATTGCGACGAGGAAGTGAGAGTGAAATCCTAATTTATTTTTACTTGTGCACTTACACCGTTCGATATTGAAATAAAATGTTCCCCAATAAAATAATTCCAATTGTTTTTCTCTGTGTTTACATTGGAGGAATAAATGGTCTCACTAATTTGGTAAGATCATTTCAAGATTGTCAAATAATTTCAGTGCTAATTTTATTTTCTCATACTCTTTTTTATTGCAATTTTATAGGAAAAACAGACTTTAAACCAAAATGACGTAGGATTGCAAGGCGAACCAGATTTGCAAAAAGTTGTAAATGGACCAATTTACCCAGAGAAAAATGCATCCGAGGAGGAAATCTCAAGAATTCGTGTTAAACGATCAGCTGAATCTGAACAATCTTCATCAGATCCTCATCATGATTCGTCTATCCTCAGCATCGTAACATTCTACGGTAGCATTGCCATATTTTTACTTGGTGCTCAAGTCCTTACCTTGTACAAATTCGGTCAACCAGCGATCTCTCACTCTGGAAAAATTAAATTATGGCATGGGAGCATTCTAGATGATCAGAATTCTCAACATTTGACTGACTGGTACACGTTCAGCCATGTTTTGCACGGAGTCATATTTTATGGAATTCTTACCGTCGTTGTTCCATCTATTAAAATTGAACAACGTTTCCTGATTTCTGTTGGAATTGAAGTTTTATGGGAAATTTTGGAGAATTCTCCAACGATTATTGATCGATATCGAAGCACCGCCCTAGCCCAGGGGTACACAGGGGACAGCATCATAAATTCAGTCTGTGATACACTGGCTATGTCATTTGGATTTTTATTGGCTTATATTCTCCCAATTTGGTTAACTGTGACTTTGTCGATTGCGGCAGAGGTGATTGTTGGGGTTTTGATTCGGGATAATCTCACGCTAAACGTAATTCAATTGATTCATCCACTCGAAGTAATTTCCAAATGGCAAGAGGGAGGCAAGCGTCAATAAAATTGTCTGGAGGGCATTAGCAAAGTAACTACTGTTAGGTTATAGGATTTTCATCTTAAACCCTCGCAAATCTAGTCAACAGTATATGTTATAATACTTTGGACTTTATTTCATTACACTTTTGTTAATTAGTGATAATATGAAAACAATAAAAAGCTATATAAATTCATGCAAATGATTCATTCATTGCAAAACTCGTGACAATTGACGTTGTATATTCAACAAATTTCAGATGTGTTCTATTAACAACGCTGGCAATATAACAATTCTACTCATTCCATTATTCTGATAACGACAAAACGCAAACGAGTGAGACTATCTACCTGATTTGGCTTATCAATACTAAAAATGACCACAAGCACGAGTACAGATCAGTATATCCAGTAAAAACATGTCTCACTTTACAATTATTGCTACTTTTAGTCATTCGTTGTCAATTTATTGTCGTCATTACAATGTGATTCATCAGTTAGCAAATCGAACGATAAATTATGGATGACACCGGGAAGCAATCTGATAAAAATTAACTACAACAGAGCACAAAAATGTCATATCTAATGACGTCCAATTTAGATTGGTTCACCTAATGACGTCTTCCTAATTGTTATCTTCTTGCTTTAATACGAGAACTCTGACCGGAAAAATCATCAATTGGAAATTACTCCTACAGAGTGAAGAACCACACACACACGGTGACATTAGGAGTACATTTTGCGAGTACATTAATTTTTGCAACTACAAGTTCCAAACAAACCGAAAACTCAGGAAGAGCAATGGCTTACAATCCAGCCTACGTTTCTCAACCAGCATATAACCCGAGTTGGGGTCAACCTTCATATGGGACATATCCTTACCAGTCAGCTGGATATGACCATCATCACCACTCCGTTTTGGTGACCGTACCACAGCCTGTGCCACCACAGAACTATTACGTCCAACCTGCTCCAGCTTATTATCACCATCAACCACCACAGCCGCAACAACCCATTGTAATTTGCCCGCCACATCCACAAGGGAATCTACTTCCGCCACGCCCAGCTCCAGGTGCCTTCAAAAGTACCCTGGGTACGATGGGCGTCCTTGGTAAACATGAAAAGAAACGACTCAAGAGTTTGAGGAAAGAGCAAGAGAAAATGGACAAAAAACGAAGGAAGGCTGCTGGATATTTGTACTGATTTACTATAATTTTGAAAACACGTTTATGTATATTTTTTATTTCCATTAAATAAGCTAATTAATGAAATAAACCAAGCCAGCCTTGTAAAGGAATCAAGAATTTAATCAATATCCTTCTGCTTATTAATCGTAACACCCAGGCCGGGTGGTCGAGTTGGTGATTGCACAAACTAGCCTCTAAGGTTAGGCACCGACTCGCCGCATTGCACAAACGGAAAACGGATGGGGGTACTGCGCCGTAGGTTTTTCCCAGACTTTTCGGGTTTCCCTACGGACTGTGTCGGACTAGACCTGACCAAATGGTGCAGTGGTGGGGGGTCAGTCTAGTAGGGGTAAGGTGAGACCGGTGCTTGTTGGCGGAAGGTATAGCCTGATACTTACTACTAGACACGAATGACCCAAAGTTGATACATCCTCTGGATAAGTCAAATAATCGAATTAAAAAAAAAATTAATTAATCGTAACTACAATTAGATAAACTTATGCCGATGCCAAATTCTAACTGAGTTTAATAGCTTAGTAATTGTACTGCTTGTATTATGCTTTTAATATGTCCGATGGTCAACCTCAACTCTGCACTTTTAAATCAGTTCTAATTAGTGCAATTGTTTACAGCTAATCTTGGATAAACTTAATTGGTAGTATGACAGTCAAAACTCTTACTATTTCTGCGCAGTCAATTCTTAGGCCTTGAACGGAGAGAATTGAACAAGACTCTAAAGCTAAGTGTGGTAATATCTGGTGTGAGTTCTTACTGCATTTAGTAATAACTTATCGAAATGTTCATCGGTCCCTTCGTTATATTTGTTTTCATTACGTTCACTTGGCTCGGGGTAATAAACGCTACTGAAGGAGCGGTAAGCAAGTCAAAATAATTGCTGAAAATAAAAACTATTTTTCTGAAAGCCTATGCTTTGGTTTCAAGGAAAATCCAACCCAAGAAGCAGAATCGAATCCTGTAGCAAATTCACAAACATGTTACTTCGGAATCGCTGGGCTTATACTCACAATCCAGGCCCTTACGTTGTACAAATTTGGTCAGCCTTGGATTTGTCGCTCTGGCATTGTTAAACTTTGGCATGGAAGCATCTCGGATGATCAAAATTCCCAACATATTACTGACCCTTACACATTCACCCATATTCTCCATGGAGTCATGTTTTTTGGAATTTTGTTTCTCCTTGTGCCCAATTTCAAGATCGAGGAACGCTACATAATTGCTCTTGGCATTGAAGCGTCTTGGGAAATCTTGGAAAATTCTCCCATTATCATTAAACGCTACAGGGCATCTGCCCTAGCCCAAGGATATGTGGGCGACAGCATCATTAATTCAGTCTCAGATGCTCTGGCCATGTCTACCGGATTTTGGCTCGCTTTTATACTCCCAATATGGGTAACGATTGGATTGACGATTGCAGAGGAAATTATTCTTGGGATTACAATTCGGGATAATCTCACACTCAATATAATTCAATTGATTCATCCATGTGAAGGAATTTCAAGATGGCAAAGTAGAAATGCGAAAGTGGCTACCAACCCGGAAGTGGAGGGCAAAAGTAAAAAAGTGAATTAAATTAAACGTTATCGAAATATTCTTAAGATTAAGTCGATGTTTAGTCTCGATCTGAATAAATCGAAATACAAGCAACTTATCTCCAAGTAAAACCTTCTACATGTAGACATGTTAAATTTAATAATAATCAAACGCTCCAGCTGTAAGACATGCATTATGTTGGTAGTAGAAACGAATTTAGACTTGGCCTTTCGCCATCTTACATCATGTTTATATGCCAAGTAAACTCGTTTCAGGATGCTGTTGTTGGTTGGAAATTGCCCTGTACAAAATAAGAATTGACGGAAATTGCAGCAGCGAGATTCAGATTTGATCAACCTTGCTACACATAATTAGACGCTTGAGTTTTGCGGAAACTAAAATTATGGAAACTAAAATGAGTTTAGAAATTTTGTAGGTTCCAGGATGTTCCATCAATGAAGATGCGATTGAATCTGTTGTTGGAATGTAGTAATTTGACGTTATTTGCAAACGGGACTTGCAATGTTCAAACCTCGAAACCGTCGAATGACATTGCCGTCTGTCTTGGCGACCTAATCCTTTCAACATTCTGTTCTCCACATGTATGCGCTCATTTGAACAAATTACTCGGTATGGCTCAACGTCCAAATAAAATGGATTGAAATAATTAAGCAAAATCAACTTCCACACCTATGGCTTCGACCTTTATTTCTACCCGTGTAAAGTCTATGTAAAAAAACGTCTGTGCAATCTAAGGCTATGCTTGTTCTAAACAGGGAACGACTTTGGTCCAATTTATAACAGTCTATGCATAAAAGGTCCGTGCAATCTAATGTTAGGTCCGTTCCAAAAAGGGAACGACTTGGTCCAATACATAAAAGTCTCAGGAAAAAAAAGTCCGTCCAATCTAAGGTTAGGCTCGTTCGGAAAATTAATTTAAAATCGTTTTGGCCCAACTCTAGAAATTTAGTTAAATTAGTTAATAGCGTTATTCAATGGTCAATCTTTTCAGAATAAACTGTTGTAAACAAGAAGACAGTTGTAGCTAGATAGCACGCGTTAGCATGTGAAAACCCGTAATATATGAAAGAATGCATGTATAGTAAGGTAAAATGATTTTTTAGAATTTGACAGTTTGACATTTAAATCCTAAGTTCTCGCCCTATCTGTGTTTTATCTATATCCTGAATCTGAACAATCAGCAGATCGTCATCACGAGGGAAATGATTCTTCTATCCTTAGCATCGTAACATTCTAACGTAGCATTGTCATATTTTTAATTGGTGCTCAAGTCATTGCCTTGTACAAAGGTCAACCGGCTATCTCCCGCTCTGGAAACAAGAAATTATGGCATGGGAGCATCTTAGATGTGCAGAATTCTCAACGTTTAACTGGCTGGTACATATTCAGCCATGTTTTGCATGGAGTGATATTTTATGGAATCCTTGAAAGATCCCACCTGTTAAAGTTGAGCAACGTTTCCCGATTTCTATTAGCCGGAAGTTGCGCCATACGAATTGACGGAGATTCTAGTATCGAAACTAGGATTTCGCTATGGCCAAACATTGTTGCAAATAATTAAACAAACGAGTTATCTTTTAACGGACCTGAAATTGAATGAAGAACGAGATAATGATTTTGTTCTTGAATTGCCTGAATTAAATAGAGAAGCTTTCAAGGCTTCGTTGTTTCTTGATAAAATCTCTGGACAAAACTGGAATTTCGTCGATCTCAATTCTCTGTACAAACCTTAATTTGTTTGGAGGTTCAGAATGCGTTTTAAAAATTGACATTGTACAAAGGAAACTAAAATCAGCTGGGAAATACAGAGGTGGACTGGATTGTCCAAGCTTTCAATGATTGGAGTCAAATTCCTAATTTTAAGTGCAGTACTTTTGATGGCAGTTGGTGGACTTAGTACTTTAACTTTTAGTAAAATACTGAAATATAAGTACTTAAGCATTTAAGTATTCTCGTATTATTGACAATACTTGCCGTAAAGGTTTTAAATAGAAAAATGTTATTATACCACAAGTAGAGAAACGACCAAGAACTTTACTCCCATACTATTGCATAACTAAAGATGACTAAACTGCAAATGCAAGTTTCAGTTTCCGTTAAGCCGTCATCGCATGATTTAAAATTTTAATCTGTCCGATCAGAATCAGAGTGGATTATTTAGAAAGGATCTTGTTTTTTAAAAATAACTTGACTACAAGGGCCTATACTTAATTAATACTTAAAATATGTAAGCATCCATGCTCTCAACGTGTTGTCCATCCGAACAGCCGTGATCATGATCCATTGACACGATTCCCATTTCGTCATCATCCATACCATCCATAGTACCCATCCCTGCACCAGCACCATTTACATCAGTTTCATCCACGACAGAATCATTTGCACTGCTCCCATTTTCTTCTTGTGCAGATGCAGTTGGAAAATAATAAAAATCCCTTGTGAGCTGAGGATGAGCCAGAACTTGCTGGACGGCCAAATGATCAGTCGTCATTGTCCAAGGTGTTGTGTAAAATGCATTGCCTTCTGGGACAGCGTCTACCCTCCTGTGCACTTGACGTTGGCCAAAATGTTTATAAGAATAAATCACTGATAAAGGATAAACCTAAAAAAATTATAGTACTCTTACCCCATTCATCGTCGGGATCCGCTTTTGGAATTCTGCAACATTTTGAGCACCAGACTGTGTAAATTATTCCGCTCTAAATTTTTAACCGTATGATATGATTTTAGTACTAATTTTATATTTCACACCGTCTGTACATCTTAATTCTCACCGTTACTATAATCAGGAAACAAGCAAGGGAGATCACCAATAAGAAATTATCTGAACTGAGCACCATGATCTTTCAACTTTAATTCTATCCTGAACTTGTAATGGTGACAGGGAACTGCGTTGAGTACCTTTTCAATTAAATTCAAACTGGAAAATAACTGAAGGCATACGCTCGTTTACGTTGCAATGACCTTGCCGTATCAATTACAAATAAAAAATGAAATTCAAGTGTAATACAGTCTCTCCTTCGAAATCAAATTAAATTATCATCACGGCCATATAGAATACCGTAAACCAAGGTACGGACTACGTCTCTGGATTCTATTAGCTTTATAAATAGTTTATTTGTCATGCAAATTTTAAGTATAATTGCCAGATGCTACAGTTTGCAAAAATGAAGGACATCGACATTTCAGCATCAAAGGTAAAGTGTACATAAAAATTAGGATAGTGCTGAGTAAATTCAAAATCCAAAATTGGCAGAGTTCACTGTAACTGTATTTGAGTCATTTTTACTGGAATTGGAAATTAATGACCCCTAAAATATTGAGGAACAGGACAGGACAGGAGTATAAAACTTCAGAGTTCGCGAATTCTAAATTCTATTAGACTAGAATTTCATGAGGCTTGGGTAGATCGGGGATCCGATTTGAAAAATCCAAAATTGGCAGAGTTCACTGTAACTGTATTTGAGTCATTTTTACTGGAATTGGAATTAATGACCCCTAAAATATTGAGGGACAGGACAGGACAGGAGTATAAAACTTCAGAGTTCGCGAATTCTAAATTCTATTAGACTAGAATTTCATGAGGCTTGGGTAGATCGGGGATCCGATTTGACGAATGTACGACGTAAATCAAGGGCGGATGCGACTTCCTTAACTTCCCAACATGAATCTACATTCAAATTTTCAGCAAAGATAATCAACTTAATCCCATTCTATACTAAACATCTAACTTTATTCTATTTTTTGATACATTGCCACAATGTTAACATTTTTATTTGAATTTTGATTCGTTCCAACAAAAGACGAGAAATTCAGCTTTTAGTTCATCTAGAATTTCTTTGAGTATTACAATTAAGAAAATGGCTCTTTGATTTTTTCTTTTTCACGAAGAGCAGAAATTACGACACATGTCCAAAGACCATGGCATAGGATAGGCTTAGCTTACCATGGTCTTTGACACATGTCAAACTCAGATTGACAAGAATCACCGTTAAAAAATAGAGAAAATTATAGTTCGTTTTAATTAATTTTTAGTACTCCTCATCCACATTCTATACTCGTGAGTCGTGAGTAGCCGACAACTACAACACCCACATCAAATACTCGTGAGTAGCCGACAACTACAACACCCACATCAATGCAAAGTTCGTGCATAATAAATTGGGTTATCTTGTCTTATACCACAACTAATTAAATTACTTTGTGGTGGTTCATCTGGACTGGACTTCTTGCTAAACTGTGTAACATTATGAACAGCTAGCTTAGCTTTTTAGAATTGAGTGCTAGTAATTATAGGCCTAGCCTCTGGAGGTTTTAATGCCAAGGCTAAAGACTGGTTTTGATATCGAGCCGTGCTATGTATTTGCATTTGTATTATGCTTATGCTATACTGCAGTCACCTGCATTGGGTCACACACACTACGTACTACTAACACGCTAATATAAATTCGCAGAATTTTCTTTCATTTCCTTTGCTCTAAGCTTGAGCATGGCATAGGCATAATACATGCACGCAACCCTAATTTTTTTGTCCATTTGTTCATTTCGTATCTCCACAAATATCGTAACCTTGACTGAGTTGAGCAGCGGTGCTATTATGCATGGATACACGGATCTGAGATAGACTTGGCCAAACCCGCTTTGCATTTGCAAAGAAAGAATTCAAAATATTTTCTTTGGTCAGTTGTTAGTTGCATAAAATTCATTAAAACGCTTCGCAATTTTTGTCAAAATAAATTGCAAAGGATCAAGGAAGGCTGAAATTGGAGCACAGTCCAGCGGAATTTGAATCTAACGTGTTGTTATTGAAGTGAGTAATTTTTTAGTGTACGCATAATCTTTTTGCTATAATTAAAATAATTTTAATTTTAATTTTTCACTTTGCCTCAGCGTCAACAGCCATGACTTCATATCCGACTCCGACAGAAGTGGAAAAATCTACCCCGTATCCACCAATCGGTTTTGTTGGTGGTCAGCCTTATCCAGGATCGCAAGCTGTTAATTACAACAATCAAGGAAATCCTGGACTCCAGAACCAGAATGTGCCATTAATCCCATCAACAAATGACACCGTCTTAGCAGCCCAAGCTGTGAGCAATGCAATCACTCAAAATGGACGAGCCCCTGTCAGCGTCGTTTGTCCAAGTTGTCGAAACCTCGTCACGACAGAAATTACAGAAACGGAAAGTGCAATGGCAACTGAAGGACAAAGATCAAACATTTTGTTAATCTTCTTTGGTGGAATTCTCGTCGTCATGATTGGATTCTTTGTTGCTGGAACTTTTCTTACAGGGAGTTTTATCCCTTTGTATGTCATGCCTGTATTTTTGGTATTCATTTTGGTAGGATTTTTCTTCATGAGGGCTGTTGGAAAAAGTGCTGCTAAAATGTGTACGGATGTTCAACATCGTTGTAGCATTTGTAAAACTTTACTTGGGGTTAATAGTGGGGCACAATTCTATCAACAAATGCGTATGAGAGGAATGAGGAATCGGTATGGGGGGAATTGGTGAAAAGCTGAACTTTGGCCTGACCTACATCCACTCCGACTGGGTTGAGTCTGTTTAAATAATACTTGATAACCTGGAAGACATGTTCTTGTACAGAATCTTAACGGTTAAGAAATACCATAGCATTGGCAACTGCAAGCAACTAAATTACTTGATAATTACTGAAGTACTCCTGCTGTTTTTACTGTATGAACAATAATTTGCTTACAAGATTTTTTGTAATAAATCTGTCTTGTATTACTACTATTATTTCTATCGTTTTGCAATGAAATTAATTTCAAATATTCCAAAAGCTCTACTTTAGTTTGTAGTTAGAAGTACGCAGCCGATTTTCATAAAAATTAAGGTGCGAATTGCTGCGAATTTATTTCAAGATCATATCAACAGATGAATTCAGGAGATGTCCACAATACCCACGTTTGGTGAACGTATTTCCGCAATTTTTTAAAATAAAAACGTTTATATCCATAAGAGGTCGCAGCGGCGGAGCCAAGAGTTATATCAACAGATGAATTCAGGAGATGTCCACAATACCCACGTTTGGTGAACGTATTTCCGCAATTTTTTAAAATAAAAACGTTTATATCCATAAGAGGTCGCAGCGACGGAGCCAAGAGTTCGTACGACATGCCTTGCCATTGTCTATGTCGGTCCCTTTGTGCCTTAAGCCTGAACGACGACGACATAAATACACCGCCAGTGCCGGCCCATTCCTTTATGCAACGACCGACAATTCCCAGACATGAATAAATTCACAATTATTTTCCCGTCTAATCCAATGCAAAGGAAATTGAATACATATAAGCATTGGCCGTCAAGGCAGGCATAATCCCGACCAACCTTATCTTTGATTCATTTCAATCGCGTCTATAACGTTATACGTCTAGTTTACCTCTACACAGGTATAAGAAAAAAGTACTACAAAACAGGCAACGCAAGTTTTGCGTTGTGCATTTTGACTCGGTTCGTTCAGTTGATTAGTTCATAAGAAAGGCTATAGTTGTGTACAACGGTGAAGTTCCAATCTGAATCTGGTGGTGGTTGAAGGAAATTGTAATTTGACGAGGACTAGAGTAAGTAACATTTTTTTAAAGCTAACATTTTATGGCCAATTTCAGTCAAATGTTCAGAAAAATTTAACAAAATATATTGTATTTTATTTTCAGGCAAGACAGGATACAAAAGTCAAGAATCAAGATGATGAAAATGGAAGCTTTCGATGATGAAGACGAAATGGACATTGATGATTTGGTTGATGCCAATGGACATATCAGAGAAAGTCTTCCAGCTCCACCCCAACAAAGTCGAATTTCAAACTCTTAGTATAAGAAAAACGCAAGTTTTGCGTTGTGCATTTTGACTCGGTTCGTTCAGTTGATTAGTTCATAAGAAAGGCTATAGTTGTGTACAACGGTGAAGTTCCAATCTAAATCTGGTGGTTGAAGGAAATTGTAGCAAAGTAATTTGACGAGGACGAGGGTAAGTAACATTTTTTAAAGCTAACATTTTTTAAAGGTAACATTTTGTGGCCAATTTCGGTCAAACGTTCAGAATTCAGAATATAGAACTAACTGTGAATCGGAATCGTGTGAATAATAAAATATGTGTATATTCGTACATTGTGTTATTTTCAGACAGGATACAAAAGTCAAGAATCAAGATGATGAAAATGGAGGCATTCGATGATGAAGACGAAATGGACATTGATGATTTGGTTGATGCCAATGGACATATCAGAGAAAGTCTTCCAGCTCCACCCCAACAAAGTCGAATTTCAAACTCTTCTCGACAAAAATGCAAAGTGATTGGAACATACATTGAGAAACTTCAAGAGGATATTCGTGTTTTGAAGGAAGTTCGTGCTGGTTTAACTGGAGTTAGGGATCAGTTGGTAAGTGTCAAAAAATCTATTACGACGACTTCTTCATTGACCTTTGCGTACTTTATCCATAATCGTATTGGTTAACTTTTATTTTTCTAGGAAAAGGAGAGACCTGATGTTCAACTTTTCGAGAGGGTTTCAAAGGAGGCTATCGTCGCACTTGAAAATTCCAAACCGAAGATTTAAATATAATCAAACTTACGACTTTAGAAATAATTTCTAAGAAAAATTGGTTGTCAAGTGTTCACATAATAATTTATTCTTTACAAACATTTTTGTCTCGTCTTCCTCGATCAGTTTAAGTCTGATCAGTCCTAATTTGCCTCTTGGAGAGAAAAGTTACAAAATTATTCCAACTCCTATGTAACTAAATATTAAGTATTGGACATTAAAAAGTTCTGTTCTGATTCAAAGTAGATCGGGTGTTTCGACTTTGACTAATTTTTGGTTAGGTTTCGACATCGACTGACTAAAGATGGGAAATGAGTATTCATACTTGAGAGATCCTGATCCTACGATTGATGTAGAAGCTACGAAATTTATCTTAGAATCAGATTTAAATTCTGAGTCAGAATCAGAAACAGATTCAACCTCATCGTCATCGTCTTTAAAATCTGATGGGAATCCTGATGCTGAGTACAAATATGAGTACAGCGATGAAGAGGGTCTCGGATTCACAAATCGATGGACTGCTGAGGAAATGTCAGATCCTCGAGTTGGTCAAAGAATTCCGATGGATGGGAGAAAACGATTCGAACTTGACAGTGTCTCGAGATTTTACAAAGATGAACTTCACCTTTCAGATCACAAGCTCAAGCCTTACAAAATGCCTAGGAGTGCCAAGTAAAAAAACGTATCTAGCATAAAATCTTTTACTAATGCACGAAATTTTAGTGATACTGTGAAGTTGGAACCACTGCCTTATGAACTCGTTGACCATCATAGCGCTTACAGACCAATTCTAGTGGAAGGATATCAAGACGAAAAGAAAAATAAATGCACAGTTCGAATTATCTTTGGTCTCCGTGAACTTTTGGTCAAACGTGAATATTTAGCGTCTTTAAAAGAACAAGAGGAAATTACCAAAGAATTTAGAGAATCGTTCAAAGATGCAGCAAAAGCAAAACCGATGCAACCCACAACGTAACAAAAACTTATTTATAGGCACGGCTGAGGAAAATATTACAGGCATACCTTTCCATATTAATTATATACAGGAGTCCAATTTTTGACAAATTGACGACATATGATGACACAAATCTGACCCCTGAGGATGAAACCAGTGAAATTGAGGACATGCCGATTATTATCTCCCCTGACAAAAATGAAATCCCAAACCCACATTTACTCAGCAATCCGATTGCAGTCGGTGGAGCCGCCTCAAAGGCTGAAGCTGAAGAGGCCGGACGTAGGAAGACTGTGACCTTTTCAAAAACTCCAGAAAAACCGAAGGGTAAATCAACGCCACAAGAAAAGGCACAAGCCCTAAAGAAACATGACTTTCGTGCTGAAAGAGATGCAGAATGGTTAGATTTATCTGAAAGTGACAAGGAAAGTGAGGCCGAATTACGCCAAGAAACCTTGGGCAAAGAAAAATTTAAATGGTACACAAAAAGTAATAATTACAAATTACAAAAATTGTAACAATCTTAATTTTGAAGGATGAACGCAGAGATGAGCTACGAAAGTCAACTCTTAAACAGGGAATTGAGCTTTTTCACTCTTATTATGAATATGACTGGGAGACAAGCCGTATGGTTAGATTTATCTGAAAGTGACAAGGAAAGTGAGGCCGAATTACGCCAAGAAACCTTGGGCAAAGAAAAATTTAAATGGTACACAAAAAGTAATAATTACAAATTATAAAAATTGTAAGAATCTTAATTTTGAAGGATGAATGCTGAGATGAGTTACGAAAGTCAACTCTTAAACAGGGAATTGAGCTTTTTCACTCTTATTATGAATATGACTGGGAGACAAGCCGTGCATACTAAACAAGATTTGGAATTGGGAATTATTCAATTTCAAATCCAACGATGGAAGCAAATTCCATATTTTCTTACAAGCCTAATTCTCTGGATCATGACTGTATTTGTTATTCAAGGATTCATTGATGTCAGTACTTCAACAGAGGATGAAGAAAATAATTATATGCGGTATGAATGGGGAAGATAAAGAATTCCTAAATGAAACCTAGCTAAACTTGTAATTTTATTTTATTTTCAGGGTAGAGAAGATTGAATTGCATAAATATAATGTACCTCTATTTGGATTTTTTGTCCATCTTATATTCGTGGCCCTTTGGAGTATTACTGTTTTACTTCGTGATGGACTTTTTATTTGTCAATATCTGAATGCCCTGATGGCCACCCTTACACAAATGGAAGTTTCTGGAGCCGTTGGGATTCGTTGCATGGGAATAATGAACTTTACCTTTGTCTTAGCCTATATTATGGTCCTGAGTGCTGCATTTTACTTCAATTTTCCAAAATCTGTTCGTGGAAGCTCTGGACTTATTTCCATGCTTATTCTTCGCTCATTCATTCAAGATATTCGGCAAGATGAAAAACATTTATTTTTTTATCAACTTGGTGGATTCTGTATTCATATGTATGTCGTATTTTGTGCTCGTGGGATTTACACAAATATGCAATTATTAGCGATGGTTTTGCGTCAAGTGGCTCAGAAATGGAATTTCAAGTTTGGAATCAGATTTGGGCAGTGTAAGCCAATAGCATCGAAAAAAATTATCCAGTATTAATTTTTATTTGTGCCTTCCAGTTGGTCTAAGGAGCCGAGGTCAATTAATGCGACTTCGAATGAATCAATCCTTGATCAAAATATTTATTCATCATCGATACATTATGGGGCTGACGAATTTATATGGACGAGTGTTTGCGATTCCTATTGCCACATATTTCTTATTACAGGTACATAATTAGTTAAACTTATTCTAATTACTAAAACTTAACACTATGCAATTTTTAGCTGACGGTATTTGTGTATTACCTCGTGTACTGGTACCGCTACCATGAAGGAAGACCAGATATTTTGCCATATGTTACAAGAGGTGGGGAATTCTTTTCCTTTCAACCCGATCCAGACATCAATCGGACATTTGTTCTTCCGGTAAAAATTACATCTGAAACAAAGCTCTGGATTTTCACTTTAATAATTTTATTTTCAGAATTATAGTACAAAGAAGGAGGATTACATAACCCTGACTTGGTGTATGGCCAGAACATTGTTTGATTTTGTATACACTTCCGAAACTATCGCTAGTGCTGGACACGCTGTAAGTACAAGCAAGGATTAATATTCATTAAATATATTTTATTTTTCAATTTTATTTCAGGTTATCAACGGATATGAGTTTGTAAGACGACATGCCCAAATCCTTTGTGCAAATTCTCATGAACGTCGACTGGTGAGAATTTACATGCCTAGAAAATTAATATAGAGTTCATAGTTTTATTTTATTTCAAGATTCAAAGCCTACAATGGAGTTTCTCTGCGACGAGTGTTCCAATCATTAGCGTAGTTGGCTTTTTTCCTGTCAATAGACCAAGTATCGTTAACGTATGTTTAGTTAAATCCAATGTAAAGTTAAGCCTAGACTAATTATAAGAATTTATGCAGGGATTGCTAACAGCTCTCATGATGTGGTCTTTAATTATTCAACTAAAACAAGATAGATCACAACTAATCATTGCCGAATCTAAATGCTTAAACATCAATGACCGTAAATGCTATGTGATTAAGAGGTAAGGTAATGAGATAATTTAATTGTGTGTTAATTAATTAATGTTTTATTATTTTCCTAGCATTCCTTTTTCAACCGAGCTAACACCGAGCACACCTCCCTATTTAGGCCCAGGAAGACATGGTCCTGCCCCTATTCCAACGGATTTAACTGATCAAAGTGACCCATATACAAAATATTGGTGGTTTTTTACTGATTGTCCAACACTAAATGAAACAAACTATGCACCTGATAAGGATAGTTTTATTAACGTCAATCCTTTAAGAAATCTCCCAGTTTGCTCAAAAATAGTTCATAAAGACAAGGATTTGTAAGTAAAAAAACTAAAATATCTCTTTTCATGTCACTGGTCTAATACGGTTTATAATTTTACGTCTAGCTCGGTTTTTCCGAATCAATTCATAGATGATGCTAAATTTCAAAAGGTATTAAGCGTGTGGAGTAGAAGAAACAATGGAACAATTTCCTATCGTGACCTTACAAGAAATTTTGATTGCAATCGTAAAAGTTGGGATGAACGCTTGCTGAATAACGCGCATACTTGCTACAGTCACTTGTTGAAAAAGTATTTGGTCATTCCTGATGTCTATGTTTGCCCCGAGCCTGGATGCCCCCTTGTTTGGTTGCAGAAATTGAGGAACAACACGGATTGTGCTATAAATCCATACCCAATCTCACCGTTCTTTACAAATGAGTCTGCCCCTATCAGACCAGCACGACCAACAACAATAAAACGGCCAGCAACAGCAACAGCAACAACAACAACAACACCATTAACAAACACGACAACACCGTCAAACATAACACTATCAGACATAATAACATCATTAAACACAACAACACCCTTAAACACGACAACACCGTCAAACACGACAACACCCTTAAACACGACAACACCGTCAAACACAACACTATCAGACATAATAACATCATTGAACCCAGCACCATTAAACACAACAACACCCTTAAACACAACAAAACCGTCAAACACAACACTATCAGACATAATAACATCATTGAACCCAACAACACCATTAAACACAACAACACCCTTAAACACGACAACACCGTCAAACACAACACTATCAGACATAATAACATCATTGAACCCAACAACACCATTAAACACAACAACA
>WJEZ01000299.1:19857-32933 GCA_009869925.1 Thalassaphorura encarpata
ACACTATCAAACATAATAACATCATTGAACCCAACAACACCATTAAACACAACAACAACACAATTAAACAAGACAACACCGTCAAACACAACACTATCAAACATAATAACATCATTGAACCCAACAACACCATTAAACACAACAACAACACAATTAAACAAGACAACACCGTCAAACAAAACACTATCAAACATAATAACATCATTGACCGCAACAACAAACATAACTCTATCTAACATAATGACATCATTAAACGCAACAATACTATCAAACACAATGACACCGTCAACTACAACTACAGACTCATCAACCACTACAAGAGAACCAACAACTCAACAGCCAACGACTGGTTTCACTGGCACAGGCAGCACTGATTACCCTAGTACTACAGAGTCCAGTACTCCAGACCCTTCAGCTTCAACAGGGTCAAGCGGACCTACCCCAGGACCTACCCCTGGCACTACCCATGCAGGCCCGCCCAAAAGAAATATAATTATGATTTCCTCAAACACATCTCATTTCAACTTGAGTGGGTATAGACGACTTGGGTATTTTGATTGTAGTGGAAGGGAAATTGATACAATTGCTGAGAGAGATGATTGTGGATGGATCGATGTCCCACAACATAATTTGACGGATTTTCCTGACAAAATCACTGTAGTCCCAAGCACAATAGTTCCTATACCAGGCTCTAACAAGACAATGGATACACTGAAATGGTGCTACAGTCATTATTTCGGTTAGTAAGTCCCAGTGATGTGATGATTCCATTTGATTCTGAATAATTTTTTAATCTAATTTTACAGAGAGATGTGAAGAAAATTCAGAAATAAGAAAGTACTGCCCTTGGACTAATCATGCTAATAGCAGAAGCTACGGCACAAAATTCATTACTGGATTTTTCTACGGAGCTGATTGCTATGACCCAACTCTTTTCTTTGATTTTGTTGAGCCTGAACAATGTAACTGGAATTTGTGAACATTGGATTCCAGAAATGTAGGCCGTAAACATATGACCCATGATTGAGTTTAATTGTTAATTAATCCAATTTTAATCAGACTCATAAAAGAGGACCCCCAAAAGCGATTTTATGAGACAAATGAACTAGCACAGGCCAATATGAAATGGGGAAACAAATTTTCTCCACCTAATCCGAATTTGGGTAACCCGGACCCATTCCCTCCGCCAAGGTGTAACTTTGACCCTACGAATGACCCAGTCGGCATCTCAGCATTTAATTCAAGCAAGAGATTATCGAAGAAAATGTATTGATGACAATGGAAATTTTAGGGGTTGGCTCGAAGCTCTTTTCTTTGATGACGGTTCACTCTATAACTTCGAGAATGACCGTAATGGAGCTGATTGTTGGGATAATCCTTATGGGTCAGCAGCATTTGGCAATGGGAGTGATAAACTTTATGATTGTTGGGGCAAGGAAGCCATATTTGATGATTGTGGATCATTACCCTATGCCAAATGGACAGGAGAATTTTATAGACATGTAGATCAAGAAAGTTTTCTCTCGGAACTAAAAAATGTTTCGGTTACGATAATAGCAAGGGGTGGAGCTGGGGTGATAGTGCAAGTAGAAAGAAGTTGTTACAACAATTCTGCGTTTGCGTCTGGTAAGCATATAAAATATGCTAATTTGAGAATTTCGATGATACCCATTAAATATTCAAATACTTTAGGTCACAGAGACATTTTATAGATCGAATATAATACTTATGTTTATCATTTGGTGATTATACAGAAAGATGCAACGATCCAGACATTATCTGTAACAATGATCCAATTATTCAACCTACATCTCCACCAACGACTGAATTAATTACGACTGAGTTAATGACGACAGAAACACCAGGCTCAACTGATTCATCCGGATCAACTAATTCACCTGGGTCAACTGCTTCACCTGAGTCAACTGCTTCCCCTGGGTCAACTAATTCGCCTGGGTCGACTATTTCACCTGAGTCAACTAGTTCACCTGAGTCAACTAGTTCACCTGGGTCAACTGCTTCACCTGGGTCAACTGCTTCACCTGGGTCAACTGCTTCACCTAGGTCAACTAATTCACCTGGGTCAACTGCTTCACCTGGGTCAACTAATTCACCTGGGTCTACTGCTTCACCTGAGTCAACTGCTTCACCTGAGTCAACTGCTTCACCCGAATCAACTGCTTCACCCGAATCAACTACTAACCCTGGGTCAACTAATTCGCCTGGGTCAACTATTTCACCTGAGTCAACTAATTCGCCTGGGTCAACTAATTCGCCTGGGTCAACTATTTCACCTGAGTCAACTAATTCGCCTGGGTCAACTAATTCGCCTGGGTCAACTACTTCACCTGGGTCAACTAATTCGCCTGGGTCAACTAAATTCGCCTGGGTCAACTAATTCGCCTGGGTCAACTAATTCGCCTGGGTCAACTACTTCACCTGGGTCAACTAATTCGCCTGGGTCAACTACTTCACCTGGGTCAACTACTTCCCCTGAGTCAACTACTTCCCCTGAGTCAACTACTTCACTTGGGTCAACTACTTCACCTGGATCAACTACTTCACCTGGGTCAACTACTTCACCTGGATCAACTACCTCACCTGGGTCAACGACGGCAACGGGGCCAACTGTACCTATTTCAACTAATGCACCTTGAGACAATGTTGCCAGCAGAAATTTCTACCAGTTAAATGCCATCGACGCGACGTCATATTCATATCTTCATAATAGAATCTAAGAAGAGGAGATACATGTTTAAAAAAGGATTTAAGTAGCTGAAGAGAATGAGTATTTGATGAGTTTAATTAATTATTTATCCATTTGTTTTTTGTCCTGGCTATGCTATCTGAAATTAAACCTCGGTTAAAAGAGTTAACCTTTTATATCGACTCTGGTATCTGATATTTTAATTGTTGTATAACATCTGAACAGCGTTTTTGATAAAGGTGTTGAAATGGAAGTTGGAATTATTGAACACAACTGGAATGGAACACCCTGGTACCTCTTAAATAATAATTGTAGTAAAAAATCCTGTGTTGTATTTCATTTAACGTAATCAGATTGATTCCTTCTGTTGTTTTGACAGGAAATCCTCAAATAGGGATAACCCATTGACAGCCTAGTTTTCCCCTGTCACTTCTACTTCTGAGTCACTTTACTCAAGGAAATAAAAATACACGACAGCGACTAGTCTAGTTAGTTCATTTAATTAAAAGTAGAGCAAAACTCAAAATATTAAGTAGAAAGCAAGAGTTTTAATTTAATCTTTAATCATGCAATGCCAACACGAGAATTCTGATTCGCATATCTTAACTTGACTCAAGAGCAGGCAGCAGGACCAATTAACTGAATGATTTTATAGTAGATGATAATTTTATGCAAAATGGGAATTTGTAATATCGTACTCCACCCACACGAGGCACATTAACAGCTAATAAGCAAAAGTTTTCATTTGCATGGCTCTGACTGCAGATACAGAATGAGATGAGATGATGTTAAAACAATAGGCATGGACGGTGGTCTGCAAAAGATGCTATGAGATAATTTTTGATTTTATTCTCTCTCATGTCTTAATGACCATATGGGTTTGCATGTGCCATGCAATTCCACAGAAAGTTTCTGCATTGCATTGTATTTCAGCAGGGAGGACATTCAAGGAAAGGAGACTAAAAACACCTCAACCTGTGTCCGTCTTGGTCATTTGTGGTTTGGTTGAGGATAAGAAGAGTTGAGCTTGAGCTAAAACAAAACTTCTAAAACTGGAATTGAAAGGAAACCAAAAAATAAGTTAAGTCGAGTGCCTTGAGTTTCCTTAGTTGTGAATTTGGTTCAGGTAGTTAGTAATTTTATTTTAAGGGGAAATTACAAAATTACAAAGAGAGCCAAAATGGTTCAACGAGCAAAGACATTGTCAATTTTTAGCCTAGCAGCAGTGCTTACAGTACAATTGCAAACGGTCTACCCAACGCCTTTGTTCTCGTCACGTAAGTCGCAATTTTGAATTCTTCGAAGTTTTGTCTTCAAATTTCTGTATTTTTGGAGGAATTCAAACTATTTTGGTTGATTTTCTACTAGAAATTCTACATAATACATCCAATACTACATATTAAACTATAATTCTACAAAATAAACCAAATTGAGCTTAAAATTTACCAAAATTAATTGCATTAGCTTGGTTTTACTGAATAATTTTTGACAGGAGCGACTCGTCAGTCTAGCGGAGCTGCTGCAACAAGTTCCTCATCTAGCAGCGGCGGAAATGGAAATTTTGGCATTGGGGCTGCAGCCGGAATTGGTGGTAAGTTCTGCTCATCCTCCTACGCAGAAAGATGACGATGACGTAAAAATGAATTAATAACAATAGCAGAAAAAAAAGCAAATCCGGCCTAATAAATCTCAAGAATATCCTAATCGTGCTCGAGCCATCTTTCCCATGCATCTCCGCCCCAAATCATGCAACTAGGCACAGGCACCTTCCTTGCCCTTGACTCTGGTCCGCAACTCATGCCTTCGTAATCTTACTTAATTTGCATGCGCATTTTCCGACTTTTAATGCAATCAAGTCGTGAGTGAATGAAAAAAACAAAGGTGTCATTACGGATAGTGCCAGTGCCATACGTCTGCTTCTGTCAATTCAGCTTTACAGATTTTAGACTTAAATCTTAACCCGCAACACAATTAATTCGTAAAATCTGGCGATTCACTAAAAATAATTACGTGTTTGTGGTCGTGGTCAGCTTATGCTTAGCTTACTTTGCTGAATTTATTAATTAGTTGCTTGTAGTTGTAGATGCTAACAAATTGAATGGATTTTGCTTTTGAATTCTTAATGAAGGTGTGGGAGGTTCAAACTGGGATAGGAAGTTTTAGTGCAGATACAAGGACTAATCCATTCCTACCTTTTGGTGCATTTGCTGGGATTAATTTGCCAAGAGCAGGTATTTTTATCATTAAAACAAATCAAGTCAAAGACCCGGCCGGCCCAAGGACATAAGACTGGCTCATTTAAATAAACTCACAAACGTAACCCACTTGCTTTGACCAATTCGGGCTAAAACCTGCCGTTCTTATGTGACAAAATTAAAGTAACACTAACACATTGTATTTATTTATTTAAACAGGAAGAGTTGGAGCAGGTTGTTCAGGGTTGAGCTGTGGATTCCAATTTGGGGATTTTGTTGCTCAATTACCCTTCATTGGACATGACGATGGATCCTCAGACGATGACTATTATGATGATGAACGGTAAATTTTACAGTTTGTGGCTTGTAGTTTTCTATTAATACGCTCTCAATATGTGACCTTAACTTGGGGTACTTCAATTTCTTACTGTCAGAAGTTTTGAGAACATTTTATATCATACCATACAAATATATGGATTTTTTTACTTTTTCTTACACATTTTCAAGTTTTTAATCATAATTCCTCTTGCGGTCAAAAAAACTGCCCAATGCTTTACAATATTTTTCTAATTTGTATTTTGCATGCTTGTCGCTGCCGTTTGAATTTGCTTAATTAATTTTCTGCCTCTGCCTTCGCAATTTCGCTACTCCAGTGTGGCCCTTGTCGCAGCCCCAGAGCCGCAGCAAGAATACCTTGTCAAGGACTATGCAATTGTAAAGGATTCAAGTGGTAAACAATATGCCGTCAAACAAAGAGCCTCAATCGTCAAGGATCACATAGCCCTTAAAGACTACACTCTCGTCAAAGACGCTGGAGGCAAAGAGTACGTTTATCTCAAAAGCCCAGCCCGAGGTGTTCAGAAAACTTCTGCCGTTATTGGGCTCAAGGCCTCAACACCAGTTAATTCAGGGACTCGGAGTTATGAATTTGCTTAATTAATTTTCTGCCTCTGCCTTCGCAATTTCGCTACTCCAGTGTGGCCCTTGTCGCAGCCCCAGAGCCTCCGCAGGAATATCTTGTCAAGGACTACGCAATCGTAAAGGATTCGAATGGTAAACAATATGCCGTCAAACAAAGAGCCTCAATTGTCAAGGATCACACAGCCCTTAAAGACTACACTCTCGTCAAAGACGCTGGAGGCAAGGAGTACGTTTATCTCAAAAGCCCAGCCCGAGGTGTTCAGAAAACTTCTGCCGTTATTGGGCTCAAGGCCTCAACACCAGTTAATTCAGGGACTCGGAGTTTAATCCAAGGAATTTTTGGAGGAGTTAGAGATTTCGGAGATACTCTTTCCGGATTTTTCACTCCAGCTCCAGTAACTGTTGCTAAATTAGCGACAGTCAAAACTGAGCAGCCAGTTGTTCAACTCGTTGCAGCTTCGCCTTCTCCAGTTGTTCAATATTTGGCAGCAGCTGAACCTCCAGCTCCAGTTCAATACGTGTCAGCTTCTCCATCGCCGCCAATTGTCCAATATTTCCAGACAGCACCGGAACCACAAGCACAGCCTGTACATTTTGTAACAGCTGCTCCTCAACAATCAGTTCATCTCGTAGCCGCTGGTTCTCCTGCGCCAGTTCAAGCTCATGCTCTTCAATATTTAACGGCTTCTCCATCTCCGCCTTTGGTCTACGTGTCATCTACACCAAATTACATCACGGCGGCCACGGGGAATAACCCTAATTATAAAATTCCAGCTGCTACTTCAGGAAAATCCCAAAATGGGCAAAATGAGACGAAGCAAAAGCAGCATGTTGTGAATGTCAATATTAAAAAAGTGCAGTGATTATGGGATAGAATGAAAAAATTTATTCAGCTTGCTTTGCTTGAATTTTGCAAATTTTATTTTTATATTAGCTATGCTTGGCTTTGCTTGTTTTTTTAAAATAAATATGCTTAGAAAATGAAAATGATTGTTGTTGTTTTTTGGAATTATTAACAAGTTTGTATATAAATTATTCCTTCCCAGGTATAAACAGGCATATCAATCCTACTTGCAAGCGTATCAACAATACTACAACAATTTTATGAACCAATACAATGCACTGGCTAGAAATGCTGGATTTAACAACAACAATGGGTTTAATACTTTTGGATACAGCAACAACAATGGATTTCCAAATCAAAACATTTTTCCTCCATTCCGTCCATTCCAATTCCAGCAATTCCCTCAATTTCCACAGTGGCAATTCAATCAACCTGCTCCCGTCTTTCCAAATTTTCCGGCCCCACAAAACTTTGCAGATTTCGCCAGATTTGCTGGGACTGCAAATGGTGGTAATGTAAGAGGAACTTATTCTTCTTCTGGAATTACGGTCGGTCCAGATGGAAAAGTTACCACATATAAAAGTGGGACTGGAATGCGTCCTTCGGTAGAAACTCGATATGTTCCTCCTGGACAAGTCAGCGGAGTTTATTCTTCTTCGGGGTATAAAGTTGGACCAGATGGAAAAGTCGTGACTTATAAGGATGGTGGACATTTTTAGGGCAAGAACGAACGGAACGATGGAATTTTGCAAATATCACATTATGTGTGACTTAAATCCATGATTTCTTGATATACTCGATTTTGTTAAGTACATTAACGGTCCAGATTCAGATTGTACCTGCTATTGTTATTTCATTGTTGACTCAATAAAAAAGATTCATCAAAAGGTTTTGCATCTTGACTTGAGGTTTAAATTTTTGGCTCTCATTTTTCTCTTGACTGTAGTGATTTTTAGTGGAATTTTTAGTTTTCACATTTCCACGAACTTTTATAATATTTTTGCTAAATTTGAATATTTAAAGATAACATTTAAATAGAGGATACAGAAAACTCTTTTCACTTTGACTACATCTTTTCTTGTCTTTGCCAATTTCTGTCCTCATTGAAAAATCTGTGAACGGCGCCCAAGTTGAGGATTTCAAATCTCAATGCATAAAATTCAAATTGACTTTGAACACTGAGCTTTGGTTTTCGATTCAATTAGAGTTTGTGACAAAATAATTTTGTGTGCAATTTATTCATCTTTATCGTTACTAATATTTTAGCGTATTGAGTGGTGTGAGTGCATCGTGGTCAATCTTTTCGTTTTGGCGTAGATTCCGTGTCTCTGAATTGTGTGTCCAGTTTCCAGTGCAAAAACTATTCACATCGTCAATCGTCATCATGGATATTCTAGGATCAATAATGAAGAACATGGTCCAGCCTCCAAGAATGGCTCCAGAAGAAAGAGAACGTAGAAAAAGTTGGTCATCTATCTAGTCCAATCATTAGTCATTCGTGCTTAAAATTAAAGGCCATAATGTATTACGTTAATTTATTCAACAGAGGCAGAAGAAATGCAAAAGAAATTACGAGAAGCAGAGCAGAATGCAGTACTCAAATTTAAAGAAAATTTAAATAAACGAATCGAAGAGTTTTGCAAGGATGAGATTCAGACAAGACTGACCTTAGAACCCATGACAAGACAGCAACGTGGGATTGTGTGAGTTTAATTTTATTATAATTAATCTCGAATTTCAGTTTTCTAACATTCCGGAATATTTTCTGATTTTCTTATCCTTGCAGACATGAGATTGCAGAGGCAAATAATTTGACTGGTCATTCTTTTGGAATCGAAGATATTGATCGACATGTCGTAATATTTAAACCTGAGGATATCCCCAGCGAAGTTGAACTCAGTTGCTTGAAACGTGGGGAAATATATAACCCCGAGTTGGAATTGGCTAAACAACAAGAGGAAGAATCAGAAGAATCCTCTACGCTGACCATACAAGGCCAAGGCACAAAAAGGAAAAGAAATGCTCAGCCAGAATATTTGCAAAAATATGAAAAGCATTTGGGAGGACTAGATGTGGCTAAAGCGGGGGCAAGGAGTACAGAAACTAACCGTTCTTATGGCTATGGTAAAAAACTTTTTTGATTTCTATTTTGGTAACATTAACACAAAATCTAAACTTAGTAAAAAATATTACTTGACTATAGTGTCCAGTGAGCAAAAGAAGGATAAGCGAACGATTGAAGAGACTTTGGCAGATATCCAGGCAAGGAAGAAGGGAAAAACGACAGGGACAACGACAACGACAAGCAATACCCCGTCCGCACCACCAGATGACCAGCCAAATCAGAATCAGAACTGAAAAATTGACGTGTATGTAATGTTTTTAAAGGAAGAAGGGGAAAACGACAGGGACAACGACAACGACAAGCAATACCCCGTCCGCACCACCAGATGACCAGCCAAATCAGAATCAGAACTGAAAAATTGACGTGTATGTAATGTTTGTACAAATTCAGTATGAAATGTTAATAACTGATGCTGGCGTGGTTAATGACTCAGGTCAGTTTTACATTATTAAACATTTTTTTTCTTGTTAACTGCGGAAATTCACAATAATTTCTCAGCATAACTAGACAACTTAAGGTTCAAATTATCTCTTGATAAGAAGCACTAGTTTTTTAAAGCTGCCAGAAAGTTCAAAACTCTAAAGTTAAAAAAATTTATTAAGTATTACATTATTAAACAATTTTTTCTTGTTAACTGCGGAAATTCACAATAATGTCTCAGCATACACATAACTACTACAACTTAAGGTTCAAATTATCTCTTGATAAGAAGCACTAGTTTTTTAAAAGCTGCCAGAAAGTTCAAAGAAACTCTAAAGTTAAAAAAATTTATTAAGTAAAATCGATCCACCCACTAGAGAGTAGTAAACTGCACAGCACAAGCACATTAGTTCTTATTTGTTCCAAAAGTCAGTCCATTCCATATATTCAGCTTTCTTTGGCTTAGTTTTCCGCTTCGTTTTTACCTTGTGCTTTTTTTTATGGTGGGGTTGTCTGGAAGGTCCTGGACTAGGGCTAGGGCTCGGACTTGGTTCCACAAATGGTAGTTCGTAACTGTGACCTACAAGGCCACAAAATCCGAATTAAAAAATTGGCACTCTTTGTACTAATAATTTCTACACTCAGGTCACTTACGTCTTATCTTTCTGACCAGTTTCCTTTTTCTTACTCCTGGTTGTTGCACTGGTTTCGGCGGAGGTTTCGGTGGTTCTGGTTCCTTAGTTTCTTGTTCAATCTCAGCCTCTACTACCTTCGGCTTCTGTCGACGAGGTATAGGTATAACTTTCTTTGGCCTTTGTGTTTTTATTGGATTTGCCCATAAATGTGAAATTTTGGATTTGGCCACAGATTTTTTCCTTTTAATAAGTGTCCTGAATGCCTTCTCTTCTTTAGTGGAGACTGGTTCTTCTTCTTCCTCGTCTTCTTCATCCTCCTCTTCTTCCTCAATAATTGGTTTCTCTGGGAGTTTGATTTTTGGTTCTGGGACGACTGAGTGTCTACGTTTCAATAATGAAGCATCCGTTCTTCGACGTTTTAAATTACTCTTCCAAGTTTTTTTCCAGTCTTCATCCTCTTTATCATAGCCCAACAATTTTATTTGTCTGTCATCTTCTTTCTCTTTTTCTCTGAGTGTGGACTAGGATGATATTTCAAGTTAATTTAATTCATTTTAAATGCATTTTAAAATTGTACGAATAGGATTTTACAATAATTTTATTCGCATTCGCAGCCAATTCTCCCAACATTGGAAGTTCTTCTTCTTTGAACCCAAAAGTTTCTTCTGTTTTTTGATCAGTTGGATGAACAGTAACACCCAAAATCTCAGAGCCCTTGTCATCCAATTCTATCCCTGCTTCTTCTTCTTCTTCACTCCTTGCACGATGTATAATGTACATGGCTCGGATGAGGAGTAAAATTAAAATTATCAAAACAATGAGGAGGACGATCCGAAAAATCCATAAACCACGAACCCCATCAACGAATAAAAATTCAAAATGATTACAAATATTTTCAACCCTGCCCAAACAACCCTAGAGCTTCTTCTTCTTCTTCACTCCTTGCACGATGTATAATGTACATGGCTCGGATGAGGAGTAAAATTAAAATTATCAAAACAATGAGAAGAACGATCCGAAAAATCCATAAACCACGAACCCCATCAACGAATAAAAATTCAAAATGATTACAAATATTTTCAACCCTGCCTAAACAACCCTAGAAAAGTAAAATAGATTAGAGTTAATTTCTAAAATACGTATTTGACTCAAGGTCATCCACAATATACGCACTTCCTGACTCATTCTACTTTGAACCAACTTTTGATCCCCAGATTTCTCTATCCCATCAGCACAATAAATATTTTGTGTCCAATAAGGTCGACAACAAGAATGAGGAAGTCCACTCAAATTTCGACCAACACCCGCAGCCGTGGCTTCTGAGGGTAAGGATGCTGGATCTTCCAATTTATAATCTTTCCATCCATCCACTCCACAACAACCGAGCTATGATTTCAAAATTATTTTAGTCAAAATTATCGTTGAAAATTATTAGGCACAGGTAATGTAGTTATTACAGCCAATTGTAATCTCCCAAGTCTTGTATATCCGTTAATTCCATTTTCCCAAAGTTCTTTTTCAGAATCTTTTAATGATTCTTCATTCGGATGAAAAACTCCATACCATTGGATTAGTTTTAATAGTTGAGACTTGAATGGAGACATTTCACAATTTCCGGGTATTAGGCTATTTGCAGTTTCAGAAATTACTATTTCTATTGGAATCATAATCAATTGACCTACAACACCCTAGGGGAAAAAATGTATAGCTGTTTCAAACTTGGCACTAAATTTCATGTGTAAATGTTTACCTACCAAAATCAGAAGATATTTGTTTCCATAATAAGCTCCCAAACAAGAAAGTAGATTAAATATTATGATGATGATTGAAACGGCAACGATAGTATCTGCAGCTCTGTGTAAACTCCATCCATTTGAATTGAGCATTGAATAATCATCATCACTAGAATCCCTCTCAGTTCGTTTAGCAGCAGTTTGATTCATGATAGATTCAATACTCTCAAGCCAACCTAGTCCAGTCAATCCAATTGACAAGTACCAAACTGAGGCAATCTTAAAAAAATACGAAATTTTAAAATTGACATTAACCCCTGATTCAAAATGTTATATGCCTTACGAAACAAACAAGATTTAGAGAGATAAAGAATATTTCAATAACAGCTGTCCAGGGAAGTGAGCTGGAAAGGTCAAGAAGGAATTTAATTTTAACAGAAATTTTTTAAAGGTCAGATTTTACAACAGCGTGTCTTTCTTACGGTGATTCAACTTGTGATCTAACTGTAACGCGTTCTTCCTCTTCTTCTTCCTCGTCGGGTTCAAGGTCGATTGTAGGTCGAACTTCAGATTCAAGCCCAAGGTCAAGGTCAATCTATAAAGGTCAGATTTTACAACAGCGTGTCTTTCTTACGGTGATTCAACTTGTGATCGAACTGTAACGCGTTCTTCCTCTTCTTCTTCCTCGTCGGGTTCAAGGTCGATTGTAGGTCGAACTTCAGATTCAAGCCCAAGGTCAAGGTCAATCTTAGGCTCAGTGTCAGTTTCAGATTCGAGGGTTGATGTGTCTTCATTTGGTAAAGGCAAACTCTTCAACACCTCATCGCCATCCTCCCCCATTTGTCTTCTGGAGTTTAATTATTCTGAAAAGCAACATTCCGACTAATTGCAATTTTGTTGCTTGCTGCTTTTCTCATTTTATTCTAAGCGATTGTGCTGATATTCTATATATTTTTAAGTCAATGTAATATGTAAAAAGCCCAATGGCTTGGCAACCTCACCCCTGAGGTGGGTAGATGGGTTCAAATTCCATGTAATTATTGTAAACGTCTTGGCGTGAACCAGGAGACAACAAATTGTTCAAATTTTAATTTCTATATCTTGCATTGTGCATTTAATTTTTTGTATCAAGAATTTAGATGGGGTATTCAAGCCGCTTGGGTCGAAAATATCACACTGTACTATTTAATTTGTATTATTTTTGATAATGTCTTGAACCAAATCCGCGACTCGAGCTGGGCCATTGTTAGATGCCTGAATTCGAATTCCAATTTTGGTCATGAGTGACCCCATGGTCACATTTCCAAGAACGGTCTCAATTGCATCCAATAGTTCCTTTTCTGTGACTTGATAAGGATGAAGGCGAATCCCAACTCCAGTTTCTTGGACGCGCTGAGCGTTGGCAGGGTGAACTCCCAAAAGTGGAAGAACTATTAAAGGTTTTCCAAAATGAAATGATTCTACCACAGTGTTGGTTCCTCCATTTGTGATGACCA
>WJEZ01000300.1:0-32921 GCA_009869925.1 Thalassaphorura encarpata
CTCAAGCACGAAATAAGCAGGTTTTGGAACTAATTCACCAGAGTCTACAGCGGCGCTCCAGTCAATCTCAAATTCTCAACACAGGAGAGCATACGAAAATACTTCAACTCCAGTTTGGGTACACGCTCAAATATCATAAATTAATTTTTCATATATTAGTTGTTGGGGATGAGATTTTCTTTTAACTTGTGATTAATTATGAACGTAAAGTTCAGAATTTATTTTGCACATTTCTTCAATAGAATTATGAATTTTAATTACTCTTAAAATAATTAGTTAAACATACAACATTAAAAAAACAATGAAAACACAATACGTATAAGATGTCGAAGTTAAGTTTACGAATTCACAACTTTGTCAACTCCGATGGGAATAATGGTCAGAGTAGAATTTTCTCCAGAATGTTCCAAATGAATTGTAAGCGGTCCTTTTCCATTCACGTATTCATCCACATTAATCAATAATTCTCCCAAATGGTCATCCTTTGTGATCGTGTCGCTGTCACGGACTTTGAAGAATAAATACTGGAAGCCAATAAGTCAAAAACTGTAATTTTAGACAGAGCTTGAGTTATATCAATTTTACCTGTCCAGTTCCTTTCTGATAATTTGGAAACTCAATCACATCATCCCAATCAGCATTCACGACATTGTCGATTGTACTCGTTGTGTAAAATTTGATATTTGGTCCATTCTCACCTCGGCGGAAATAAACTTTGACATATGGGTCACTTTTTGTGTTGAATTCGTCAAGGCGGCTCAGATTCCTGAAATTATGTGTGAATTCATTTAATTTGTAACAGTTAATCCAAGCAAAACTCTGTTTCTTACTTACTTTGCAGATAATTTAAACTTAATTGGAGTGGTTTTCTTCACTGATATTTTTCCTACTCCACCGTCTAAATTAACAACAGAGTCTTGTCCACCTTCAACGTAGCTATCAACGTCCAGAGTTCCTTCTCCAATTAATTTATCCTCGTGGTTGTGGTCGTAGACCCGGATGTGCCATTTCTGTTGCAAATAAAGTAAATTTTTGCACTTTACAATATAATTTTCAAAGCAAGAAATGTAACCTGGCCAGTCCCCTTTTTCCAAATGAACCAAAATGCTTGATTCCAATCGGCTTCTCCATTAGTGCCTCCTGTTTCAGATTCTGTGATTCCAAAATTGACAAAATCACTTCCACTGGCTCCGCCTGATCGGAATGATAATTTCACAAAAGGATTCACTCCATTGCCAAGTTCTCTGTTTCAAAAAATTTAAATTCGTGTTATATATAAAATAATTCCAGATTTCCTGAGTTCTTCTTACTTGCCGGACAAAACGAACGTCAAATTCTTATCTCCATCTCCATCCGTTGTATAACCAGCATGACCTTTGACATCCACGTCAAGCCCTAGTGTAATCTTTGTGTCTCGGATTACTGGGTCCAATGTGCTCACGACTGATTTTACAATTTGCTGTCCATTTGTCGTAGAAAATTATTACAGCAGCAGCGGAAGTGAAAATTACAAAATTTATAAAATGCATTCTTCCTGTGTTTCTTGGGCAAATGAAGAAAGTGAACTGAAATTGAACTGGCTTGGGTCTGCGTCTGGTTGGGGGAAAATCTGTGACAATGACCATGGGTAAGACGCAATGAGCATGGGAAGGGGTTTGTCTTTTTGTTTCTTTATTGCAGACAACGTATCAGATTTCTTGTTTTCTATTCTTGCCTTAGCATGAGCGTGACACACATATTAATAAGGAAAAAGAGGTAAAAAACAACATCACGTATGGTTATGAGTAACGTTGTAAAGTGTTCATATAATTTAGGGTTACTAATCCGTCCCTTTTGTTGTTTTGCTTCATTTTTTATTCTCCCCGTGTATCCTGTCTCTTTTGTCATGTAATTATTTGTTATGCATGTCAGGCAATCCACGTCAGGGATCGTTTCAAGAAAAGTTGAGTCACAGGCAGGCGCAGGCAGGGTTTGATGAACAAGGAAAATTATTACAAAACGTATAAAGTAGGATTAAATTATAAAGTTATAAATCATTTTCATTTATATATGATGTCATATCTGAACTAGATCACCAGAAATATTACATGGACAAGTCAAATATTTATTTGGACCAAAATTATTTAAGAATTAACAATATGCCTATAATTTACTTCATTAGTTGATTTTCATGTAACCATAAATGAATATGAATTTAAAAGACAACTTTCTGTTTGTTAGCCTTGCCCATTAGTATTGGAAGTGCAGGCTAGTTTAAACCAGTTTAATGCTAAGTGTGCCCTTTGACAGAGCCATCGTCTTCTTCCTCACTTGCTCATTCTCAACAAAAGCATCGACTTTGACAAAAGCCTCTCCAAGTAAATCATCACTTGTGATCCCGTCGTCATCGTACACTTTGAAATACCAGTACTGAAAAATTTGATGAAACGTTAGTACTGTGCTTTTGCATCAACAGCAATAAAATTGACACTACCTGATCTTTCCCAGGTTGATAAGCATCATATGTAATGATATCAGGCCAATCTGCATCCTCAACATTGTTAATGACAGATGTCTTGGCGAATTTGATGCTGGGACCATCAGGTCCAATACGCCAGTAGCATTTCACGTAAGGGTCACTCTTGGAATTGAACGTGTCTTTACGGGCAAGGCCTCTGAATTTAAAGAAATCTCAATTGAAGGTTTTTTGATACTTTTCTTTCAATTTTTTTTTCACCTAGCCGAGAGTCTGAAGCTGATTGGAATTGTTTTCTCAATCTGAATACTCGCAGATTCCCCTGCTGAGCCACCAGCCAATTTCAACTCGATTTGTTCACCCTTGGCCACATATTCATCCACGCTCAGAGTGACTTCTCCAAGAAGCTGATCAGATTTCTTCGAAATTTGATTTTTGACTTTGAATTTGATTTTCTATATGAGAGAATTTTAATTAGCAATTTAATGATGCCATTTTTAACAAACGTTTCTTCTACCTGTCCCGTTCCCTTTTTCCACATGAACGAGAAAACTTGAGTCCATGCTGGATTTGTATTTCCAGGGACGACCTCTGATGAAAATGCGTTAAGATCAGATTCAGATGTTTCATAAAACATTGAGATATACGAGTTCAAATGTGTTGATGTAGATTTTTTTGGCTCATCCAAATTTCTAAAAATCATAGACACCAGGTTTTAATGAGTTTTAGCTCAATTTTTGTCAAAATTGCCACTAAACTATATGCGATATTGCATTATAGTGATCTTTGTTAATTTTTTGCAAGGAATCTTTCCACATTGTCTTAAAACTCAGAGGTCAAGTTCAAGGTTACGAATCTGGTGCTTAGTTTTGCTCTGCAAACACATTATCCACGTTCTGGCCATTTGCCATTTTACACCTTTATGCTATACGCGTTAAGCTTAAGCTCAATTTTGATCTTTATCCTGTCTACATTACATAAATCCACAAAGAGAAAAACATACAGATACAATAAGCCTTCCTAAAAAACTCATATTACTCCAAGGCTAAGCAATTTTCGCACATGTAAATTACTTAATTTCTCAACTTACTTTCCAGTAATCAAAAATGTCAAATTCTTAGGTTCATCTGTTTTTTCCCCTTTCGTATGCTTTGAATTCTCGCCACTATCCAATTTGCTATATTTGCCCTTGTTGGGTTTTTGCACCTCGTCCGATTTGTCTTCATCCCAGGATTTGACCCTTTTGCTCTCAACGAATGACATAAGGGCCAAAGTAATCAAAATAAAACTGAAATAGAATTGCAGTTTCATTTTTTTCTGTAAAGATAACTTGACAATTGGAGAATAATTTGTCCAACACCGATACGTTTGAAATGGTTCGATCGACTGGTCAATCGAACGGGCAGTGGCTACGTGTACATGTACACGTCAGCACTGGAAAAATCCGATCGCCTCGGCTAAACTCCGTCATCATTTCCTGGGTTTCTCAAAACAAAATTATTCTTCGTAGTTCTAGTTGTTTAGTCTACGACGATGAATGAGTTGATCATGAAACGAAGTGGTAAGGACGGAATTCAGGCAGGAAGAATTTTATATCAACAATCAACAGAAAATGACTCATTCCTAGATTTTCTTGCCAGGAAAATTTTTCCATAGATAGAAACGTAATTTTCTCTCGCAATAGAAAAAAATGCAAGAATGTTCCACATCCAAAAGATTATTTTTATTCAGTTTAGTCAAAATTAATCATTTTTAACCAATTTTCAAACTGGTGTAATTGCCAGCGTTGATTTTCCATCTTTTCCTAGTTTTACTATTTTAGTTGCTCTTTTGAGAGCATACGGGTCAATCTCAACCAATGTTTCACCCAAATCATCATCAGAGCCAACTCCATCATGATCACGGACTTTGAAAGACCACCATTGATCTGTGCCTTTGATATAATTAGGAAATTCGATTACGTCAGCCCAATCGGGATTCTCCTCATTGTCAATCACACTCGTTTGTGCGAATTTAATATCATCTCCTTTAGCTCCACGTCTCCAATAGAGATTAACGAAAGGATCACTTTTCCCTATTGTGTCCTTGCTAGGCAGATTTCTGGAAGGAAGGGAAACATTCTCAAACCACTAGTCAAATAGACTTGTCGTAGTTTCAGTATAAGATGAAGTGAATAACTTTCCATACCTGGCATAAAGTCTGAGTTTGAGTGGTGTTGTCTTTTGAATTAAAAGTGTAGCATTTGAGTCCAACGTTACGTTGAGTTTCTCACGGTTAGCCACGTAATGATCCACATCCACAATCACTTCTCCGAGGGGATTGTCAGGTCGAAGATTATCTTGGTCCCTCAATTTGAATGACCATTTCTATTTCATTTTGTAAAAAATAATTACATAAAGTCTGAGTTTGATTGGTGATGTCTTTTGAATTAAAAGTGTAGCATTCGAGTCTAATGTGACGTTGAGTTTCTCACGGTTAGCCACGTAATGATCTACGTCCACAGTCACTTCCCCGAGAGGATTGTCAGGTCGAAGATTATCTTGGTCCCTCAATTTGAATGACCATTTCTATTTCATTTTGTAAAAAGTAATTGTTCGCCTAGCATGTCATGGAATAATTTATTATTGTAAAACTCACCTGCTCAGTTCCCTTTTTCCAGACGAACCAAAACACTTGCGTAAATTCTGGATCGGGGTCATCAATGAACGACTTCAGAAGTTGCGAATTTTTCAGGTTCTGGTTTATCTTTGCTGCTCGAGTAAAGTTTGACGTATGGGTCGACTTTCCCAATTATGTCAGCGCTCGGGAGGTCCCTTTGAGAAATTATGAATAAAATTTTCCAAATTTTTAGCCATCAAACAGCACAAAATATTTTTTACCTTGCCGAAACAACAAAAGTGAGATTGACATCCTGGCTGAATTGATTTGGATTGATGGGTGCTTGTTGAGATTGGGTTTTGTGCTTTTGTCCGGCCGTAAGAACAACCAGGGAGACAAAGATTGTGGCCAAAAGCATCTTGATCTTGCTAATCTTTGACAGACAGACAGACTGAATGACTAGCAAAATGAACAAATGCATGGAATAAATAGCAAGGATTTTAACTGGGTGTGGAGAGATCAAAGGAAGGTGAACAACTTTTGGATGGAAAAGATGATCAAATAAGGCGCATAATTTATTGTGTAATTTTTTGGATTGTGTAATCCCAAATTATTATAAGAAACCATATTTTTTTTAAATAATTCAAGTAACTCGGTAAAAAATGAAGTCCATGTTGACCTGAAAAACGAACAAAGGTCATGGCTGTGGTTATCATTTCGGACGCTTCTGTTTTGAGCATTACTACAAATTATTATTCGGCCTAATATTACAAAAACAATAGTGACGCAGGTTATGCAAATAGTGAAAATTTAGAATAATAATTCCCACAACCAACCAGCCTGGGTGACAGGTATAAGGTATAATGTGAAAATTATGGCAAAGTTGTGATCAACAATACAAATCCGTTGATGAATCATTCATGTGCATTTGAATGTGAACTTAGTTCTTTGGCTATGCTAGTATAAGATTTGAAGGTAATATTTTCGAGTTTAAATTAAAAAACCTTTTATTATTTGCATTTTGATTTACACATGTATGTAATACTTGAAATATTAATTTTGCTAGTCTTGCTTTAACACTAACACGAGCACTAGCGTTGGCTGCTTAACAGATCCTCTATTACCTGCAATTTTTATATCCACCCCATACAGGCTACAGATTTGTCAATTGACCTGACCTCTCAGTCAGTACTTGTTAATCCCAAACAATCGGACGCAGTGAAACTGTGGAAGTTTTGGAATCACAACAAATAGCATGGACACAAAATTAAGAACAAAGTGACGAGAATCGTAGCGTGTGTAGAAACTTGCAAGGAAGAATCTAATTATGAAGTTCAAAATTAAAAATGATTCAGCTTCATTTTTGATTAGCTTAGAAAATAATACTCACAAAATAATTGGAACAATCGTGAGGAATTTTCTTGTCCTAGTAAACTGAATCCCATGGTCAATTTGTTCCCAATGAGTTAATTTTCTGGCTGCTCCTTGATCCTGTGGCTCCCAAGGAGCTCCTTTAAGCACATGAAGCACCAGAAAATTGCACTATTATTGGATAAAATTGCAATTAACACAAAAATATTTGTTGAAAGTTAATTTATTCAACTTACAACATTATGAGTCAAATTGGTCAAAGTCCATGCCAATGGAATGGTGAGAAATGGAATAGAAATGAGAAAAAAATGAAGGATGGTCACAAAAATTCCATACAGTTAGCCACATTCCTCGGCTTCCTGGATAATGGAGATAGTGAAAAGTTTTAATTTTAGTTAGATAATTGTTTTTGACTAACCAAGCCACGAAGCATTTGGATTTGAATCCCCGTGTGCTCCTACAACAAGCATATCCATTTCTGGAGCTATCTAATTAATAATTCCCTTGACACGGCTGAAAATCCTTCACTCAAAAATAATCGGTATATTTTCTGACTTCACCTGGTATTTTATCACTCTCGCATTGACTTAATCAGAGAAAATTGATAAAATTACTTAAAATATTTATGATTTGATGATGGGAGAATAACTGATTACTCTGGGCTTAAATTGTTTATCAACTTTATTCGTTTCAAGCAAATACGCAAATTCTGATGACTCGTATGTGGTGGAAAAATTACACGCCCTCGTAGAGCAGTCAGGGCGTGTTTTTTCAGTATAGCTACAGTGGCTCTGACACATGGTGCAGTTGAAAAGGTCAGTGCAGGGGTTATCATTTGAAACAAGCTTTCAGGATCAAGGTTAATCAGGAATACATACATACATAAAACACTGGGTAATTTAGCTTAAACCCAACAGTAAATAATGATAGTGCAATAAACGCTAGGATCGAAAGTATTGGGCCGAATGTTAATTAATAGCATATCAGTAATTTAAGTTCATACTAGGACCTATGCTTCTATTTGCAAATTCATTTTGTTTATAAAATCGCTGAACTTGGTTATAGTAGCTAGGGATTATGGATAAAGATGCAAATATTGGCACGTCAAAGTCCAGTTTAAGATTGGGTCAGCCTAAATTCGTATCTGATCAACTTATTTGAACAGTTTGGACTCGCCCTTGTCGTTTGACTGAATTTTGAGATTCCCCTTCGTTTAGAGTTCACTCAGTCAGAAGTCCAGTCCAATCACTTGTCACTGAAACAGATAACTGACCATTTAACCATTCTGTTTATCATTATGGACTTTATGACACCCAATGTTGATTCATCCACTCTAAGATAAGTTAACCAAATGTCCAAGTCCAAGACGATTCTCACGCTTCACCTGACTATTTCTTGTCTTGTCTTATTTTTCCAAATCCGGAATTCGTGTCATAATTATTACATCAGATCAGAGCTTTGCTGAAGCGTAACAAGACCATACCATTTTCTACACGTCTTGTGACTTCCTTGCTGATGTCAATAAAATAAAATTCAGTTGATCATTTGCATCTTCATGTGTTCATAAGGAAGAAGGGTGTAAGATGCATGGTTCGCACAAATTGAATTGAATACATTTAGCAAGCATCCTACTGGAAATCACATCGCACACAGGCTTCGTGTGTGTGATTTCCAGTTAAATTTGCATAATTTGGGGTAACAAACAAGTGATTTTCAACAAGACCATACCATTTTCTACACGTCTTGTGACTTCTTTGCTGATGTCAATAAAATAAAATTCAGCTGATCATTTGCATTTTCATGTGTTCATAAGGAAGAAGGGTGTAAGACGCATGGTTCGCACAAATTGAATTGAATACATTTAGCAAGCATCCTACTGGAAATCACATCGCACACAGGCTTCGTGTGTGTGATTTCCAGTTAGAATTTGCATAATTTGGGGTAACAAACAAGTGATTTTCACGCTATGCTTAAAACTCAATAGAAATCCTAACACTAACCTAATTTGTATGAGAAAGAAAAAGTAAAAAGTATGCCTTAAATAAAATTGCAATTCACATTATTTCGCAACCTTCATTTATCATTTTTTTAGCATAAAGTGCTGTTGTTTGAGTTTCTCCGACTCCAGGGATAAAAAACCCGGCCAGAACCAGAGCAGTAGTAGCAGACAACCCTTTCAGCCTTTGATTTTGATTTGGCAAGTCTACTAGGCGGTCTGTGCCAAATGCCAAACCCGCTTTGATATAGGCACATATGAGTATAAGCAAAAGCAACTCGTGGGATGAGTCCGTTCAAGTTTGAATCAACCCTTGCCTTTGCTTCTGCCCTTGATAACAATTATTTCTACTACTAGTGCTACTTGTTCCTATTTCGAGTCCATGTCCAAAGGATAAGACCGGATTCCACATTGCATTTACATTTGCATTGAATCCAAATGATAAAGAGTACAACGGGCATCGTGTAATGTAAAAAGAGTTGTAAGCAGTAAGCAGAGAGCATAGCCAAGCCGTACGTACTTGCCATCAGGTCCGTGTTGAGTGCAATCAGTGTGAACTACTGAGCAGATAAAAGGAGGAAAAATAAGTTAAACTCAGAGTTTCTTCCTCATTCAGACTTTAGTTGTCCAGGTTCACGATTATACCTCCAGTATCTAATTTACTCCAGGCAAAATGGGAAAAAAGAAGGTTGCTATCGTTGGGTCTGGCAATTGGTAAAATTTTTATTTCAAAAATTCAGAACGTGCTCAATTGTGCAAATTTCTTCCGTACTACTGGTCTTTCGTCTTATTTCCAGGGGCTCTGCAATAGCCAAAATCATTGGAGCCAACACAGTCAAATTCCCTGACATGTTTGATCCAATTGTTAAAATCTACGTTTATGAAGAACTCGTTGATGGAAAGAAATTGACAGAGATCATTAATCAGGAACATGAGAATAAAAAATACCTTCCAGGTCACAAGTTGCCGGTTAACATTGTAAGTGAATTTAAAACTTTTATTTTAAATCATCAGTTGAAAACAAGTGACACGAACATTACGTCGTCAAGTTCTTTCCATAATAAATTCGTGAAGGTTAGATAATAGCTTTTTTATTCGGTCAGTTTGTCAGGGTTAACTGTTAACCCTGAGAAGGTGTGTCAATAAAAATAAACCTGATAAAAATTGACATTGATTGAGTCGAGTACTTCGCCTCGTGGAGTCTGGAGTCCGATTTTAATGAAAGCCTGTCAATCAAATTCGTAAATAATATTCTTGTGTAGCTCATTAGTAGGAAAACATTTGTTTTTCACTTTTGTCAATTTTTATGTCCAAATTAATGAGATTGGGATCTTATTCTCTTAATTTTCCAGGTGGCAGTCCCCGATGTTGTTGAAGCAGCTGGTGATGCCGATATTATTGTGTTCGTCCTACCTCATCAGTTTATTAAACACACATGTGCTCCACTCGTTGGGAAAGTCAAACAAGGAGCAATTGGACTATCCCTCATTAAGGTAATGCGTCTTACTTGGAGTAAATAGTAAATTCATTAAGAACTAAAATTAATGAAACAAACAATTCTCCAGGGCTTTGACACAAAGGAAGGAGGAGGGATTGAGCTAGTCTCTCATATTATCACAAGGTTATTGAACATCCCATGCAATGTACTCATGGGTGCTAATTTGGCTCATGAAATCGCAGAAGGGAAATTTAGTGAGACTACAATTGGTAAGTTGTTGTTAAATTAGGGGAGCGTGAATTGGTAGTAATTCATGAATGAATGTTGTAAATCAATTAGGGTGTCACGACCCTGAGCAAGGAAAAGTTCTCCATCGCTTGATTCAAGCTGACGATTTCCGTGTTGTCGTCGTAGATGATGTTGACACAGTGGAATTGTGTGGAGCTTTGAAGGTACGGAAACATTGTCTGTGTCATGATATGTAAATTCATACATTTTTTTGCCTAATTTTTCTTTTTAGAACATTGTCGGTGTTGGAGCTGGACTCATCGATGGGTTAGAGTTAGGAGATAATACTAAAGCGGCCGTCATTCGCCTAGGGCTCATGGAAATGGTTCGATTTGCCCAGGTAAAAATCAACCAGGCGAGTTGCATTAGAATAGTGACTAATTGTAAACATTTTTTTAGAAATTCTACGGTGGAAAGTGTGAACTAGCTACTTTCTTAGAATCCTGCGGAGTGGCTGACTTGATCACCACTTGCTATGGTGGGAGAAAATCGTAAAGTTGCTGAGGCTTTTGTGAGAACTGGGAAGGTTGGTCAATTACTTCTAATGTTAAAATAAATCGGTGTTAATTGATATTAATTAATTAACGGCTTGATCAACAGACTCTAGAAGAACTCGAAAAAGAAATGCTCAATGGACAAAGGCTCCAAGGACCGCATACAGCTGAGGAAGTCAATTTTATGCTAAAAGCTCGTGGCTTGGAGAATGAGTTAGTTTTTAGATTCGATCTAAACTAATTACTACAGAAGTAATTTTTATGTCATGAACTACTTTCTTGCAGATTTCCACTCTTCACAGCCGTCCATCGTATTTGCATTGGGGAAGTTAAACCCATGGCACTCATTGACAGTATTCGGAATCATCCAGAGCACATGTAAATTAATTATTCTAACCTTTTGATCTAGTCACTCGATTGAAATTTTAAATCATACAGTCCAATCCAATTTTTAGGAAAAGCTTGACTGGGCTCAGATCAAAGCTCTAGTCCCTCATTTTGCTCGTTCCTTTTGCACTAATCCCGTATAATTTAGTTTTTTGTTTTTAACATTTTATTTTATTTGTTGTACTTAATTTGTTGATTTTGATTTTGCTTCATTTTATTTTATTTTTGCCTTGGTGTAGGACTGGCCTTCATATTAAATTGTAGACGGTCACCAGTCATCCAGTGCATTTGCCTTGCCTTTTCTGGAATCAGCGGACTCTTGTATTTGGAAAATTAGTATTTTTAGAGTAGAGCTTAGAATTTAATTTTTTGTTTGCTTTGTTTCGACGTGAAAAAAGTATTTTGAAAAATGTTCGTTCACAAATAATGATTACCCTTCACATTCCCCTTTGACATCCTTACTAAAACAAAACCTGTGATTCCTTCGTCACAAAAAATCATTAATAATAATTTCTTCGATACTATGATTTAGCGTTTGGTG
The DNA here is from genome assembly GCA_009869925.1 of Thalassaphorura encarpata. Lineage (NCBI taxonomy): Eukaryota > Metazoa > Arthropoda > Collembola > Poduromorpha > Onychiuridae > Thalassaphorura > Thalassaphorura encarpata. The sequence continues at coordinate 11,569 of WJEZ01000300.1, forward strand.
CTCTTGAAACCAAAATAAATTGTCCGTAGTAAACTTAAGAAGAAAGCAATAATAATATAAATGTAAATAAAAATCGTCATTTTGCCTTTATGTTTTTTTGTTTGGTCGTTGGTCGTATATAATTTTTGCATTTGCATTTGAATGAGATGTAGAAATTCGTTGTTCTGAATTCAAATTATGATTAGAGGCTGCAGTAGCGGTATTAGTAGATTTTAGCATGGCTGGCTAGCATCTGACTGACTTGAGTTGACTTGAGCTTTGAAGGGAGCTATCGTCTATCCAGCAAGCAAAGCAAATCCAACGGGCCAGCACTTATCCACGCATTTAAAACTTTTCAGGGAAAAGTGAAGAAGCTGAATTATTGCAGATTTGATGTTCTGTCCATGCTCCTCTATAGTTCCTGCCATTTGCAATTACAATCACTGGAAAAAAATGGCAAAAGTTCTTAACTCTTGCACTAGTCCGTCAGAAATCTTCTCACAATTATTATTGTTAAAACTTATTCAATGCATTTCATTAAATCTTCAATTCTTGAAAAATTCTTGCACAATTAAATATTGATTTGATTCACTTTCTTTTATTTTTCAGATGATTTTTACAATTTGACTAGAAATTATGTACTTGTACTTCTCTCTTTGGCTAGAAAATGATTATGAGGTTACTTGCGCGCGCTCAAGCGCTCGCGTCTGACTAACCTCTACCGTTAATTATTATTACCGTATTAGAATTAACTAGGAAAATGTTTCAACGTTTTTAGCACACAATTTGGCTCCTTTCTTTTAGCAAATCTCTCTTTAGTTTTCTTTTGGCCTTTGTCATCATTCAATTCAAAACATTTCTTTATCCTTGACTCTCATTTTCATGGGACTCCCAGGCAAACTCTGACTTTTCATTTCCTTGTAATTCCTTCGACTTCGAATCGGGGTATTTGCAGCTGAATTTCTTTTTTGCATCAAAAAATTCTTGACACTATTCAACAATGGGCTTGATGGGAGACTGGATAATTTTGTCCTTGATTCTTGAGGTTGACTTTGACTTTGTTCGGGTTCGGGTGTGGCAGTCAGATACGAATAATTTTGAAGTACCAAATCGACTACACCCGGCGGATGCACTTGATCAATGTAACTCAAATCCTCTTCTAATGAATTTAGATTTCCAGACTCGATACTTATTTTTGATTCTCGGAGAAGCATTGGTGGACCTACAGGAACAGAAGCTGAAGGTAGAACAGCTGTTGATGTGCTCACTGTTGCCGCCGCCGGTGTCACTGGTATTGTCGTCGCCATTGCAATTGTTGGGCTAAAAGATGTACAGGCAGCCACATTGGTCATCAAAAAATCAGAATTTGAGCTTGCGCTACTTGAGAGTGACAATGCTGTTGATGAGAGTGGCATTGGTGGGATTGCAAAGAATGTGACATGGCGAGAATTCCGGGGTTGACTCGTTTGCCCTTGACCTTGACCTTGGGCTTGCTGTTCTCCGATGTCATAGGGTGGTGGAGGGCCCCAGGCTAAGCCCGTGGGCAATTGCATCAGCCCACTTGCCCCAGCTGTAGAATTTGATGGAGTCATCATGAGTGGGATTAGACTTGAGCGCTCTCGTGGCATCGGTCTAAATGAAAATCGGTATTTTATAAAGGGTTACAAAAACTTCTAAAGCTTAAACGTTTTACCTCGCCAGACAAGCCAAGAAATCGGCACTCCAGTCTGAATTAATTCTCCGGATTCTGGACCAATATGCTTTTTTCCTCTCGTGCCTAATGCATACATAGTTATTTAACCTAGCGCTAGCTTTTGTACCAAAATTTTATATTCATTTACCCAATGAGCTGATAGAGCAACATGCACAAAAAAATAGAGAGAAGAACTGCGACGACAGAAATGGCAAACACGGCTCTCAAGCAAGAGTACAAAATTCCATGGATCACGTCACAGTCCGGTGTATTCTCAAAAACAAAGTGAGTTGCTGCAATTATAATTAACACAAAAATTAATTTATTTTGTAATTTGAGAGTAATTATCCTACTCACATTCCCCACCATTCTGCTGATTATCTATCCCATAAGAATGACCAAAACAAGTACAGCCTGGAGGATTTCGATTATACACGCATTCTTTCAGAGTTTGCAATCTGTTCATGTGAATTAGACTCGTTGTAATCGTGATGACGGAAGAGAGGGCTGCGGAGACGAGCGACCAACATGCTGTAATCCGGAGCTGTGAAAATCAAATTACCTTATTTAAAATCAAGGTCAAGCTGATTATATAGTGCAAAAAAGTATTACCAATATAATATTCCGATTCCTCTTGCATGAAAAGGCGATCGTTGAGACTCCACATATGGACAACTGAAATTTCAAGTAATAAAATGTCGAAATTTAAAAAACAGACAGTGGGGTTAATTCAACTCACCAAAATAGCTGGAATGTAAGTGGGCACAGTTTCAAAATAATAAATACTAGTCGTATAGTATCTGAAGAGTGCAGCCACGACTAGGAATATCCCTGCCAATATAGTTGCTGCTGAGCCGCAAACAGTGCACAAAATGCAATATTTTGTCCAAAATGAAGTCGTTGACCATGGACGATTTGAGCGGAAAGCAATTGAAAATATTCCTGGAGGGATGGAAGAAGAAGGGTCATGGGGGACAATTGGGGTGGGCATTTTTTAGTGATGATTGTCAAAAAATTCAAGTTTTATTTTGATTGTAACTGAATTTTTGAGCCCGAAATTCTGAGACTCTGGACACCTTGAGCCTGATAGATTTGCGCCATGCTTTTTATTGATCGTCTTTCGTCGGATCTTTTCATCTTTTGACGGTGGAGCGGAGCAGAGCTGCGGGTAAAAGGCCGGGCAAGGTTACTCGCATTACATTCACGGCACGGCACACGCTGCTGGCTCCTGGATTCTCTCAATTCTCCAATGCAATGCTAGCGAAAAGAATCCGGGTAATCATTCTTGGGTTTTGATCAAATGCAGACAGACAGACGTGTACGTGACTTGATTTGCTTTGCTATGCTAACTTCCCCAGAATTCAAAGTTCAATCATTAAAGTCGAAATTTACATATTAATTAAGAATATTGTATACAGCTAAGAAAAAGTCATTTGGACGCGTTTGCAGATTAGTTTGCAGATTCTTGACAATTTTATTTAAACACTTATGTAAACTTAGAAACAATTCTGACATGCTATTTGATTTTAAATGTCAATTTTTTCATAAAGTAGTACTAAGGGTCTGCACAAGAGTAGTCACAGTCACGGACGACTTGCCCCTTGTCACAAATATATTCTTGAAAATCAGCTTTAATGCATTCTTGCGTGTTCGGGTTGTAACACCTCCAGTCGCCACAAGGAGATTCTGCTTTTGAGCAAACACGATCTCTTTCCTCACTATCTTTGCCCAAATGACATGACTGTTTCGTGATTAAAGCATCATCAGGCCCACAATTTTCCTGCTCTTCATGACATATTCTCCTTGCTGTAGATAAATCAAAAATCCAAAGTTTACTTTTTTATCATAATCTAGTACGTGCTATAATGATTTTGAACCTGTGATGTCTTGAGTGCAAATGTATAGAACCAAAAGGCTGACTACGAAGGTCTTAATTTTTGTAGCCAATATATTAGTGAGGAATATTTTTACGAATAAAACGCATTGGATCACGTCGAATGGAAGGGCTTAAATATTAAGCCGTAACTTTATAAGAATTATTTAAGGTTAATTTCAGCTTTGATTATTAATTAGAATAGAGATTAAAAATCCAACTCAAGCCTTGTATTGCATTAAATCAAATTACGTAGAGTAGCACTGGGTGTCAACAAAGAACTAATTGGTTCAAATTACCAGAAATGATTACAAACCGAGATTGTCATATTTTAAGTTTTTGTCTTGTATGTTTGTGTTTCTTTGTCATTTTTCTTAAGCGATGCTCCCTTTTGGTGTGAGTGGTATGGAAATAAATCATGCGGTCAGATTACCTAATTATTCAAATTCTCTTTATTGCATTTTTTCTAAAATCCTCAGCCTTGGATTTGATAATAGTTGAAATTCCCATTTGCTGTTTTATAGCTGCACTTTCCATTGCCACTATTTGTTCATAGTTTGTTAATTTTTATATTCATGGATGACAATTTAACATGTACCAATTTAAAAATATCTTACTCGGTTGTCCCATATTGTTGACAATAAACCTTACAGGCTTCCATATGCTGTCTGAAACACTCCCAATAAGCATTCCACGTATCTGATCCCGGATACCCTGGATTTCCACACGACATAATCGGTGGAGCAGGAGTTGCAGTCTGGCCCAGTGTACAAACTATAATTAAAACCCCAATAAAGACTATACTGAACATTCTATTGGCCGTTGTATTGTAAATCTCTGAGCTAAAATTAAAATTAATATTCAAGGAGCTTTTATAGTTTCGTCGTGCACCGTATTTTAAGCCAAAATTCTGAGCCCCAAGATTTATTTCAGATATTATTTAAAAAAGTAAAATCATGATCACTTTGTTCACATTTCCTTCCATTTTCCACTTGAACTTTAAATAGCTAAGTATGCCTAACAATTTTTGGACTCAATTCAGTATATTGAAAGTCACTCCAAACAAACGACAAGGTCCAATTCAATAAGGATTCATTCAATAGTCTTGTGTAAATTTATCGCTTACTCATCTGACCCCATGACCTTCATTTGTTCCGATCTGCAATCAAATGCAAATGAATAGATTGGAGATAACAATAAAGCAAGCGTCTCTGTTATAATTTCTTATTTTAACCAGAAAGCCATATTTAACGAATACAGCATTAAAGTTTAAATTGTCTTACTAATTGGCCTAATCAGAGATCATTGGCATTGTTCATCCTTCCTGACACAGCATTATTCTGAGAAATACATTGTGCATTCAAGTAGGATTTTAAGGGGCTTGACTCATACTTTAACTGATGACATCGTATTTCCATTTAATTTAGCAATCAAGAAGCAACCAGGAGTTGCTGATGCTAATCAAGTGTTAGAATCCTTTTAATTTTGATGTAGGAAATGGTAATGTTCAGGCTACCAGTGATGATGGCTATAAAATAGGCTTCATTTTGATAGAACATTTCAATCTTCAAATACATGTGTCTATGTTTAGGCGTATTAAAATGGAAGCTCTCATAAACATAGTAAACAGAATGCAGTGAGTGCAAATAGATAGTTCTCCAACTATAAACATGTATTACATATGACGTCTCATTTTAATCAGAAAAACAATTTCAACTAATAAACATTTAGACAAACTAACTATACTAGCTAATTTTACAACTCATTGCAACATCCACCACTTAACAGATATCCAATTCAACCTTCTTATCACAAAAATATAAGATTGTTTATTGGCAAGGGCTCAAATTCACACTTCTCCAAATGTACGTACACTGCACAATCACTCATAACTTTTCATAAATCTTGACAAAATAATTAATTAGTGGGGAATGTGAAAAGTAAGGTAAAGTCAATATCAGGAGCCCACATCAAGAGTTAAATTTCAAATGCATTGCACTGCACATCTATTTTAGACCATGGAAATCACTTTAGTTCTCATTTTCTGTCCTTGTAAACAGAAGTTAAGATTGATTTGAATTTGCATTCCTTTTTGACACACTGATTGATTATTTGCCCAAATCTTCGTCCGTGAATTGATATTTGTTGTCCTCATTGCACCATTTCCCTTTTTCTTTCAATCGATTAATTTAATTCTTGCAGTAATTTTTAATAAAACTTCTTGGCGGAACTCTCTTTGCTACTTTTATAAACAGCATAGCCGATGAGGGCAATGACTTGGAAAACTGCAACTCCAAAGAATAGTGTTGATGACAAACAGTTGGAAGTTGGGCATTCGATTTGCTGTCCAGCTACTCCGACTGGTTGTGAGTGTACACGCTGAGATACAACGCCCAGGTCTCGTTTCAACATGGACATTGTTTCTTTGAGCTGGAATGTAAACAGAACGTCGACACATGTTCGAGAATACAATAATAATTATGAGTATAATGCCATTTACCTCGTTAAAATTATGTGTGTAGTCAACTGAGCCAACACCAAAACCACCTGGTGGAGGTGGTGGTGGTGCACCCCCGTGTTGAATAGGATTTTGATCCAACTTTGCAGTTATGGCTGTTAGGTAGTTTCTGCAAAATATAAAATAAAATAAATTCTTAAGTTCTAATGCTCAATTTAATTCTAAAACTCACTTAATCTCCCTCGTAGACCCAATCAGTTCTCGACTGGCTGCCAGGATCGTTTCCACTTCATTTCGTTGGATCCCTGGACTGCCAGGTGCGGCTGGTGGTGGAGCCCCTCCTCCAGTGCCTATGGCAAATATCTTATTTTAGTATCGTGTTTAAAGAAGGTAAAAAATCATGACTTCTTACCTAAGGCTTGCCCTCCTCCTTGTTGCAATTGAATGTTATTAACTAGACTTAGCGTAGTTTCTTGTCTCCCGACGATTTCATCCAGTTTGCGTGACAAGGATTGAATCAAAAGTCTAGTTTCACTCTGTCCTTGGAAAATCTGCCTCAGTTCACGAATCTGTTCCTCCTCGAACCAATCGTCTTCATCTTTTTTGGCTGGGGCTGCATCCGGGTGTTCTTTGATATAGCTAGAATATCCAAAAATTTCTTAGTAATTTTGCATTTTGCATTAGATCGAAGCTTGAAATTACAAAACTTACTCTTCTTTCTTCTGATCTAATTGCTTTTGATAATTTTGGAATTCCTGTTCAAATCTCTCCTGCTCAGCATTTGGAATTGCTTCATTTCCTCCCACAGTCGTCGTGTCTTGCAAGCTCCAGGTCATAAATTTGTGGACGTCGTGGTCGTCTAAATGTCACAATTATTAAGTGCAATTCTCACCTAAAGGACAAATCCAAAAAGTTAAACTCACCAGCTAATCCACCCGTAGCAGCACTCAATCCGAAATATCCTCTTGCGGGTAAAAATACGTTCTCAGCCCTTAGACACATTTCGTAGTCATTGTCGTTGTTGCTCATTCCATTGTTGAACATTACCTGAGAGAATAAATTATAAAATGTAAATGAATATATTGTACCGTTCTTCCACTCACCTAGGACAAATCCAAAAAGTTAAACTCACCAGCTAATCCACCCGTAGCAGCACTCAATCCGAAATATCCTCTTGCGGGTAAAAATACGTTCTCAGCCCTTAGGCACATTTCGTAGTCATTGTCGTTGTTGCTCATTCCATTGTTGAACATTACCTGAGAGAATAAATTATAAAATGTAAATGAATATATTGTACCGTTCTTCCAAAATTTTATTAAATTCCTACTTACCACAAGCGTGTTTTTAAAATAAGTAATTTTAGCTCGAACTGGGAATGGTTTGTTACGGAAGTCCCTTAAGCATCCTGCGATTTGTTGCGTAGAGCCGTCACTGTTAATTTTAAAGGTAAATTATGCCGAAATTCTTTCCAAATAATTGGCACAAGAATATTAAAATGAATATTCAACTCACTTTTGATGATCATAAATTTTAGTACCATCATTCGGAATGGCCATAATGTAAGGATTGTTGTGTTTATTGTCATTGTCAAATGAGTCAAAGAATAGACCGAGTCCTTTCCATTGGTCAGATGAGCCAAAGACAGGCCCTTCTTGTCCCCTGGATTCCGTGAACCAGAGGGCCTATAATTTTACAGTCATGGTGAATTTAATTACCACAGATATCGCCGATTTCAATAATTTATCTTACCAGCCCATCTGCTCCAACTCTTCCACGTCCAGTGATCCGAAATACAAGCTCAACTTCCCACCATTCAAAATTAGTTGGGGATTTGGACCAGATTGAGCCTAATTTAAAACAGAATCATTTTGACCTATCACCTAAGAAAGATTGAATTTAAAAATGCCATGTCATACCCTTTTGACTCCTCAGACTAGGCGTAACCCTAAGATTTTCTTCACTAGCGATAGCATCTATTTAAAAAAAAACCGATTAAATCATTTCGTCCAAAGTTCAAGTACGTAACTAAGAAAAAGTGTAGATCTTGACGTACTTCCAAAATGCTCCCAAAATGGTACTGAACCATCCTTTTGGGCTAGATATGGTGGTTTAAATGAATATTTATATTCAAATTTCTTAACAGCAGTTGAGGCATCAGAGGAATGGGTCAGGGTTATAGCCAAGCACAAGGTGAGGAGCACACCTGTCACAGCCGATAGCAGATGGTCCAGCATGTTTCAGTCCAGTCCAGACACTAAACTACTAAAAATTAATTAATTAGTGCAATACACTTCCACCTTGTCCAGTCTAAGAGCTGGGTCCTCCTGGGGAAGCTAAGCTACCTTGACGTGACCTCACTAACGTGACGTGACCTGGACCCGGCTGTCAACAAAATAAGTCAAGCACAGCAGTTATACGGACTGTGAGTTCATATCACCCGGTCTCAACTCAAGTCTATGGAAATGCACACGTGGCGTAACTAAACTTGTACTTGACTTTGGCATTAGAGTTGGGTAAACGTGAAACGGGTTTTGGTTCAGAAGCAAGAAAATAAATTCCGTCATATCTTGTCGCATACCTTTGGCCCAGGTCAGGGTCACACAGTCACCATCCTACCATCCAAGCTCACACAATAACAAACCCAACACTTTCCTTTGTTTTATACAAATGATCAAAAAAAAGACGATTTTAATTTTCAAACATGATACGTATCAAATACAAATACTTTTAGCTAGCTGCTATCTGTTAAATAAGTTATAGCTGCTGCATTTGCAGCTCCTTCATTCCTTAGATTAAATATCCAAATTAATTTAATAATTAAGGCAAAATGGTTTTAGCGCTTTTAACAACCTTATAAAACTCTTCTAACAATAAGGCATCTCATTTACACACAAGTACAAGTCAACTTTAACCCTAATCTCATGATTTTAAGTCCAGTCAGTCGCAGACTGAATCTTAGCATTTAGTAAATCTCATTTCCTTGTGTTAATTTTTGTCTTGACCTCAAAAAGGCAATTAAGTAGCAAGGCAACTTTTGACAGTTTTGTAATACATTTTCATTATTGTCCCTTTAAGTAGATTTTTGTAATACTTTTGAGTTTTTGAATTCGAGTATGAGGCCTCCACAACAGTCTACACTTCACTGTACATAGCTAAAACACACACAGACAGAGACTAAATATAAATTATCACGATTAATAAGGTTAAAAATAAATCTTACATAATAAATTGTATTGGAGGGTTTAAAACACAACTAGAAATTCCTATAGATCACAATTACACGTATATATTTCAAAATAAGTTTAACTAGCTACGTACGACATGATCGACCATGTTAGAGAGACACGATTGTAAATTACACTGCTACACTTTTACAAATACTAAGACGATACACAAATAAATTAACACGCTTGGACATTGATATAAATAATTCTCTAGTTCTGTATATAATAATACGTTTAAGACAAAATCCAGCCTTTCTTTAATACAAAAGTCATTTGTGCACCTACACAACCATTAAGTACTTTTTCTAGTTTCTAATACGATTCCCCGTTTAAGTACATGTACGTTTAATACAAATCTGTATACACAATCTGAACTCCGAAATTATTGCTTTCGTTGCAAAAGGCATTTTTAAACGAACGACACGATCACGTCATTACTGCACACCAGAAATTGTGAGCGTTCCATCTGACCCACCCCTAAATTGAACTTCATTATTATTTTGTTCTTCCTCTGTTTTGATTTGCTTTGAGATTGAGAGTTTACGTCCCGGAACATTTTTACGGAAGGCTGACATTCCAGAGATCCAAAGTTCCCTGTGGCGATAGGCAAAGTGTTTACGAAGGGCGTCACGGGATCTTGAGGCATGGGAGCACACGGAGCATACGAACACTTGTCCAGAGTGCCCTTCCATGTGGACCTGGAATAGAAATTAAAAATCATATTACTGATTCCAGATTCAGAGTGTTTTTATCTCAAAAACAAAATCTTACCCTCAAATTATAAGCATTGCTGAATTTTTTCCCACAAATGTCACAAGTAATAGGGTCCGGTTGCTTTTTGATCTTAATCTTGATCCCATCTCCTTGTTGTCCAGTACTCGTTATCTTATCACCAGGAACCTTGCGTTTTCCCCGCTCCATTGAACTTGCCACTTTAGCCAGATCCAACAATGGGTTCTCAACTCTTCCACCCCCATAGCCTTCCATTTCCTTTCCAATATGATATTCAACATTTGGCTCCAAGAGTTGGGCAGGGACTTCCTCACTATCGTCCATGTAATTATAATAATAGCGTTGGTCCGAATATTCTGCCGCATATTTCGCTGCACCGTCTGATGTTAAATTTACTGGAGACTGGGACCCAGTGGAGTATTGTTGTCTATCTGCGTTCTTTGGGTTCTTGAGAAGATTATCCAAAATGCTCGTTCCAATGAATGCAGATTTCTTTTTCTTGGGTTGACCCTGAATGCGTTGTCCGTGTTGTTGAACGTGGAATGGGCTCGAACTCGCTGAACGCTGTGCTGGAGAATTCTGCTGCAATGTAGCTGGAAAGTTTGGAAGCTGCATTGTTGGGATCTCATCTGATTTGCATGGGCTTTCAGAGTTTATGGATTTGTCCAATGAAATACTGGAAGGAGACGGTGATGGAACTTGGACGACGTGAGGAGGAACAGCATGATGATGAGGAGAGCGATCAGGCATCATTGAGGTAAGGGATTCGAGAACACCCTATGAGCAAAAAGAATTTAGTATTGATATGCGATAAGGAAGTCTTTTATCACTTTCTATTTAATTTTTCTTCAAAAAATCGTCTTAACTTAAATTTTCGAAATTTTTATCAAAACATTAAGCAACGTAGTTTTGACTTGAAGTAAATGAAACTGTGTGGATATTTTATTTTTAAGCTCTGTAAGCTCCTAAAGCAATTGAAAATATTTAGTGCCCTTTGCAACTTCCACTGTTCACATTATGGTATATTTAAATTTATTTCCTGGACATTCATACACAATAGCCCAGCCCTGAACATCCTGATTCTGAACAGTGCTTTGCTTTTGCTTCACACAAGTAAAATTTACGCTGCCAAAAAATCCTGATAAAGTAGGTCAAATGCAAAAAACACAAGCATCTGCTTACCGGTTCTCCAAATCCAGAGATCCCAAGGAACTTGGCTCCAGCCACCAATTCCGGGATTATGCTCACAGGTACATGGGCTTCTCCACAGTAGAGGAAACTAAGCAGGGCTTTTCCTGCCTCTGCGCTAATGTCAATCACAATCACAGGCATCATGTGTTGGATTTGTTGTATAGACTGGGACTGGAAATAGAAAATAAATTTAGAATTCCATTAGAGAATTGAGGCTGGAATAGGCACATGTTATTTCAACATGCAAGCTAAGCAAGTAGAATACACTACACGTCCGTCTCCTGGAATAATTCCAGGAAAAGAGTTGGCAAGTGGTCAATGACTGGTTTATTTTTAAAATTCCATGGAGGATGGGAGGGAGGATGAGGATTCTTGAAGTATTTATAGGGATCAGGAAGAAAACGGGACAAGGATTTTGGAACAATCCAGGAACATGGTTTAGCAAAAGTACGATGTGCATGCAGCATCAGCATTTGAGTTTATCCTACTTCTGTTCCAAGGTTTTTTCTTGTGGGCGACAAAATAGGAAATCTTATGTATTTGACACTTGAACACCCACTCTTCGCAATTTTTAAGCATTGAAAAGAAAATCCAAAATCACACTTTACCTGCACAACCTGAGCCACATAAGGGCTAGCTGCCGTGAGTATAATTTTATGCACAGGCAAAGGAACGCCTTGGCAAAGTAGCACTGCATCTGTTCCAATCCCTGAGTCCCATAGGTTTGCCAAAGAACGTTGAAGAGCCATCAGCTGAGTGCTGTTAAAATCCAGGTTAAAAATTAAACATAAATAAAAACTAATAAAAAAAGCAGCGTTACTCACTTCCACTTAAGTGAGTACATGTTCTCCTGACTGGATTTATTAGGAGCTCCGCCATTGGGTAATCCTAGTGAGATTCCAGCTTGTGTGGTTGAGTCGGGACTCTTCCCATTTCCTCCGATTCCGCCGGTCATTGTGAATATTGTTAGGTTTTGTTTAGGGTCACGGTTCATAGTACCTGGAAGGAAAAGATTTAAATAATTACTAAAATTACAGGGTCACTGGCCATTAATGCAAACAAACGCATGAACTTCGGCCTTTTCACGCACTTTTAAAAAGAGCATAGGTGAAACCCGGGTCCCAGGGGAATATCGATGTTTAATGTATTGACAATACATCCTAGCCAGGTACTAAATTAGGATTGATTCTTCTCTCTGGAGAACCACACCCTAGTGCCCACTTGTGTGTTGCGTTTTTGAAAGAATCTTGGAAAGGTTTAGTCTAAACCAACTGTTCCTATTTTCGAGCTTTTTTTTACACTTCTTGTTAGTTTAATATTTCATACAGAATTCATAAGAGCATTCTTTTATTATAAATCTTCAAATGCCTTCCACTCTGCCAAATATTGTTATTGTTCCATACAGCCATAAAATATGTAATAAGATGTCGAGATTTTATTTTCGCATTGCTTGACTATAAAGTTACTGCCACTGCCTTAAAGGTAAAGCTAAGCTAATTCCCATTCCATAGCACAACAACGGCATAATCATCCAATATCCACAGCCTTGCAAAAGCCTCTATAATATTTTGCCAATTCTTGAAGCAAAGCGGAGACGGGGAATTTTTATAACGTTACTTTTCAAGCCCGGAGGGTAAGATTGGGAGTAGTAAGTGCTATAGTGAATGGCCAGGTTCAGGTAAGTAACAAATGAAGACATCATGGAAACTGCATTTGTAAAGGAGAGAGCTGGCCAAGAAAGTTTTTCCATCTAACAACTACTTGTGCTCATTCTTATGGCCAATGTGAAATGTGATAAAAAAGCAGAAATGGAGGACGACTGGGTCCTTGCGTTGTGAAACACTCACCAATCCAGTTATTTCAATTATAATATTGTGGAAGGTAGAAAAGTTCACACTGGGGGTCACTGGAGGTCAACAGGCTCAATTTTCTTAAATTAACTTGAAAATTTGTCGACTGCTCACTTTTAGCTATAACCATTCAGCTGGATTTTATTTTTACCAGTGCTTTGCTTGCAGAATTGTAGTCAGAACTGCCATATGCTGGTTAATTTTAAACTAAACACAAGCACTGGACGTGGTCACTCCACTCTAACCTTACGTCAGCAATTTATCATCACAACAGTTTAAGTTCCAGAGAAGAGAAGTAAATAGATTCAACAAAAACACAATTCACTGGAACTGACCAAATCAGAAAACAAACTAACTAGAATGCGGAAGCAGAAGGGGAAGTCAATGAAATGATAATTTCATACGAATTTTATTATGACTCGGATTTATCCAGTAGAATAAATTAAATTAATTACAATTTTGCAATCTCTCTGTTATTTTACCTTGCCTTTTTGCTCATTTTTTTTACGATTTATGATTCTCTGGTTAGAAAAGTGGGAGAAAAAGGAAGGAAGCAACAGCCAGGAACTCAGATGAAAAGTTGAATGACACGTCATGGTCTGCCCAAAAAAACGAAGCAAGAATGGGAATGGAGGAATTTTGTGGTTAAAGCAACGAAACTTCTTGCAGTCATTCGTGGATCAATTCAATCTCTAACCGACCGAATTATTATCATGGAATTCAATGAACGTTCTTGTATCTTGTATGATTCTTTAGACTTCAAAATTTTCATTTGCTCCAAATCAGGCCAAACTGATTTCCGCTATTTTGAAATCCCTCTATTCTATTGAATTTTTCTTCTTATCCAGTCAAACACAGCAGCATCTGATCTGAGTGTAATGATGAGACTATGCTTGCTAAAATTCCTCCGGTACTTAACCATCCCAACCAGGAAATTAAAGTTGAATGACACATACGCCTAGCCAGTCAGCCTGCCTGCCTGCCCAAAAATGTAGGAGATTCCATCCAACAACAAAACTAAACAATATGCATAAGGAATGGAATCAGCTTCAGTCAAGTCATGGCAGAAACGCAACTTTGGAGATATTTCATTTTGGAGAGGGAAGGGGTTAAAGACCTCTACGGTACAAGGATATGGGAAAGGGTTCAAGCAAGCAAAAGAAGCAAAGGTAAAAAGATGGAAGGAATGGACAAAACTTGAATCACCATCTCATTGTTGAGACGAGTCACACTACACTGAGCAATGAGCTCTTGGCCATGGCTATGGCTCAGCCTGTGAATTGAGAAGACGGGACGCAACTTGGGGTTCAATTCAAAGACCCCGTCCCTTCAGTTCACCAAATTCTAAATTTATGTTCCATGAAATTCTCTAGAGGCTGGCTGGCTAAAAATTAAACACCTTAGAAAATTTTAATCGACCTAACCCTTCTTGTGAAAAGTATTTTTTGGGTATGTACCTCTTGAGAAATGCCTTGGGGCCCCATGATTCAACAATGCAGCACAATTTGACAGCAACGAGTAAGTAGTGAGAACCTCGCTAAAGCTAAAGATTTCCAGCTAGAAAGCTGGCGTTCGCCAAACAATCTTTCTTGATTTTTTTTTGCTACAATGAATGCTGTTGCTACATTCTCCAACTACTTTTGCAATACTTAACTTGCCTGGCATGCTGGCTGGCTGGCTGGTTACACTGACACTAAAGTAGCTCATCGCATTACGGTACATTTCATGTGCTTTGCTTGGACTTGTCACGTCCGCCTTTGTAGTTGTACCTAGGAAAAGTTCCCCTGGACTACTTGGACGAGTATCTGATTACTGATTTCTAATGAATGATCTCAAAAAATTATGCGGCCTAAAACTAAGGGCAGAGGAAAATGAAAAAAAAATCTGGACCGAGACTGAGACCTATAAAATAAGAAATCGGATGGATGACGTATTTCTGTAATTTTTTACCAGTGCTATTGACCTATACTGTTCCTAAAATTATGCCAGAACTAAAACTAAGAATAATCTCAGGTCAAGTTAACCAAACAGCGAATAATTCATGATCAGGGGGAAATGAGCAAAGCAAATCTATCCTCTCGCGCAGATTTTGCAAGCAGTTGGACTTTGGAGTCCTTACCAGTGTAATTGTTCCCTTGTACTCCAGTAGATTAAGGTGTTGAGTCACACGGGTCAAATTGTTTTGATAACGGTCGATTCCAGGAAAAACTCATGTACTAGTTTTTTTCAACAATCACTGTCAGCCAGGCACAGGCACCAGGCCAGGAATCCTTCCGTCCGTCCGGCTCGTCACTCACTCGTTCTAAGAATTTAACTCTTCCAGCTAGCAGCTAGTTTAGTCACCTGGACCACGTCACCCGATTTTGGTTGAATGATACTGATGGATCACTATACTAGCCCATAAATGGCGCACAATAATACTTGCTTGGCTTTGCACTCAAGAGTGTCTTTAAGAATTTGGGTCAGTCACACTCACTACAACTGCTCCTCTGGCTGATGCTCTCACTCAAATCCAAATCCAACTGCCGACTGGTAAAGGCAGGCAAATGCCTAAGACAGATTTTCTTGGCATCCACGCACTGGTGCTGCTGTAACGCTAGTACAAACCAGGCTAGGGAAACTTATATTTTTCTTCAAGGCCCTTCTGGATAAAGGCAAAGGCACATACGTACAGTATAAGGGTCCGGTCCCTTTGTTCGGTCCTTCAGGTATCCGGTGGTCTCAAAAGGAGGGAAATCAGGCAATGAGTTAGAGCAGATGTGTATCCTTTGGGCAGGAGAGGAAGACTGAGTCAGGTATCAGGTTGGATGAGTTCTTTTGCCTCCAATTCTCCATGAACGATTCGGCTACGTCTACGTGGGCAAGACCAGGCCAAATGCACAATGCATCAACCAACCCAACAGCATCCTCTAGATACCCCAACCTATTCAGCATCTCAAAACGAAACACAAACGCCTAAAAATTCAACCCGTTCCATTCCTGGACAAAAACATTCCCAAAGTTAACAGTAGACCCCCCTCAGGCGAATAAAGCAACTCAGATCACCAATTGTTCATGATTCACACCCTGGATGACTGTGCTGATCCCAAGAGCCAAGATTGACGCAATGTTTTTGGCTGGAAAGTGATGAAAATGGAAGTAAGTGGAAAATAAAATGAAGATAAAAAGCACTGCATAGCACAGTACTGTTTGTGCGTTAGCTAGCATTATATTACGTAGTTTGCCTGCCTCTCTGTCTGCGTAGTTGGCACTGGCACTGGCTTTAGTATGTGTACTCATGTCTGGCTGGAACTGGAAAACTCATCTCATATCTTTTTTTTTGTCCAGGGAGATAGCTGGAGCTGGAGAATCTGGAAATTCCCCAAGTAATCATTAACCCTACATGGCATGGCATGGCGCTGTTCAGAGCTTGAATGAACATGTATTTTTGAGCTGAGCTGAGGGTATTTCCAAAACTTCTGGCTGGAGTCTGGCCCTGGTCGACTATTTCTTGGCTGAAGCTGTAATTTATAAATACAGTAAGTTCTTTGACCATTATTCCAGGATACTCTTCTGTTGAGAAAGTATTATTTTTGAGCATCAAGCTGAAGGCTATTTCCACAACTTTGGTTCTGGATGAACTACTTTTTTCTTGGCTTTATTTTATAAATATAGCTCTAAAGGTCCCTTGACCATTTTCCTGGATTTTCTCCTCAACCTAATAAAATTAACACAAGCAAGCAAGTACCAGACCAGTACCCTAAAATCTAATAATATTTTGTCCATACTACCCACTCAAGGGACCCTTTGTTGTAGTTGCATGTGTTTAATAATATTTTTGTCCATAGACAACATACACATACACACAAGGGACAGAGTAAGAAAAATGTCATAAAATGTCAGAAATAACAACAGGCAAGCAGGTAAAAGAAAAGAACCAATGGGAGGCAGAGCAAGAGCAAAGGACAGGAAGGAAAAAGAGGTTCCCGAAATGAAACTACTTGGACCGCACAGTTCCGGATGCTCTGTTTAATGCGTTGGATGGATTTTGTATGGAATGGAGCATGGAAAACAAGAACGCTTCAGCTTTACTCACCTTCTCTCTTTATTTCGGCCCCAGCCCCAAGCCCAAAGAGATTGTAACAGCAAACGGATAAAAGTTGGTCTATTTTTTTTACCGTCTATATCCAGAGTACTCCTGCATGGAAAATTAGTGGAGCAAGACTGGGGGGACCTGTGCACCCCAAATATGTTCTTGGCAAAGAAAATGAGATAAGGAATAGGGTGTAGTATATTACTTGCTGGAAATAAAAAATAGCTTAAGGAATGTACTGTACACCTTGGATTTGGAGGAAAACCATGAGCACGCCTATACTTCATGGTGTTTTATGAATTTAAAATGTTGGAATCGATTTTCAAACAATTTGTGTTATTTTTTACAGAAATAATGGAACTGATTTTCATGAAAATGATGAGATGGTTTGCAAAAGGTATTTTTCTCCGTTTTTGCTTTCAGCAGTCACGCCAGAATGATTTGCTTCCATCGCATCCCAGGCTAAAGGTAGTAGAGTTTAGTTCAATAAACTCTCTCACTCGCCAACACCTTGATGCCTGGACAAGTTTACAATGTATAGGAATGCAAAATGGCAAGTGGCTGGCTCAGCCAGTAGTGTAGTTTTAGTTTGAGGGCAATGTCCATATTATCCATTGTCCATTCTCATCCTCGCAAAAATGTATAAGAGCAAAAAGCATGCAACCACTGGCACTGGGCTTTTTTATCATCTGGCTTATCCAACCAGTTCTGTTTACCCGCTCTGCTGACTCCCAGTAAATCCAATCCTGAGTTGCTGGACCATCCGACCATCGAATCGGTCAACTACAACTTTGCATTACATTAGGTGGTTTTGTTGGACTTGCGTACAATGGAAATTACGTCATTGCGAGCGTAAATAGTTATACATTGATGTGAAAACAATTTTGCAATTTTTATATTCTTTGCCCGGTTTTCTGCGTCTTAATTTTTGTCAATATGCGTGAGACGCTGATGGAAAAACCAGTGAAGGGTGGGAACAGAATTGAACGTCTGGAATGCATCCGTTGTCACTCTGACGCGGAAATTGGCACATGTTGGCCAAAAATCGGGAGAACGCAACACATCATGAATTTTATCTGCGTTCTGTGCATTTCTTTTGGGAATTCTGCTACACTTAATTTCATACTGAATTATGAAAACTAATGCCTCCTGCCCTTGGCAGGCAGGTTAACACGATATCAACACTAGACTCGTTCGTTCGTAGATTTTACTGCTACTACGGCATAAACTTCTTTTAAATACCCGTGAAAGCAAAATTCGGTGAAACATGCGCCGTCTGAATCTGTTCTCTTTACTTTTTCACCGCATTCGCATCGATTTGGTTTATATCTGCAACACTGGTAAGTTGGCAGTGCCAGGAACCAGTGTTTGTGAACGAAGAAGCTCATTTTATTCGGAGTTGTTCAAAGAAATATTGTACAAATATTAGTTTGGTCAAACTCAATGAAACTTGAGGTTGTTTAAACAAGAATAAGATCTGAGGAGGTAACTGAGAATCTAATGGAAGAATTAAAATTTTCAAATTAAAAGTATTAAGTTCATATTTTACCCGATAGCCCTGCAATGCGGCGAAAAGGCTAAATCCCAAAATTTCAACTCAATCAAATTTTAATTACATGGAACAGAATGAATCAATGGGAGTGTGCGAAATTGTTGCTCCATTCAAGTGAGATATGCAGTAATTCAGAACATAGTTCAAAATTCTAAAATTATTTTATATTTTTTACCTAGTCCTTGTATTTATTCTACTACCCCAAGCGTATGGAGGTGCTGGAGAATGCCGGAGTAAGTTGAATTTAATTCTTTTAGCAAATTCTTTAGAAAAACTTAACAATGATTTTGTTCTATTATTTCCCCATTCCCATTTCGTCCAACACTAACTAAACAAAACAAAAAAACTCATCTACGTTTCATCCATCATGGACTGTTTTATAAATGTGTCTCATTCATAATAAACCGTCCTAATAGGATACGTAGGCGGTAAGTGTAAGTCAACAAGATAAATTATTTCGTTGTCGTCCAATGTTGTGGCTGTGTTTAAGGCTGCTGAGCAGCTTTGATTCAATGTCGTTCGTTTTGTGAAATTCTATAAAAAAATTGCGATGGCTACTGCCTGCCTGCCTCTGGCCGTCTGGCCTGGCTGACCTTGACCGAAACTACTAACAGTGACTTGCCTTGGAATTATTTAAATGTTCTTTCCTGTCGTCAATGTGCACTGAACTTTGACCCTTCGCTCACACATTTCTTCTCTGCCTGCACAACTCAAAATATTGCATCTGGGCTAAATGGCTGGAGATTTCAAGCAACATCATGCTTGGCTTTAGCATTAAGGGTCACTCATTAACCCATTGCTCATGCGATGCAAACTTAATTTCACTCTCGCTTTCGAGTTTTTAATGCAATTCTCGAGGGTCGCGATAATTTTAATTTAGTATGTTTCTCTAGGATAAAATATAGGTCGAATATTCTGCCAAGATTGCACCGTGTCAGATTTCTTCAGGCCATGCATCACTCCTTGCCGGATTTTGCCTGTGCTAACTAATCCAGCGCATAGCTTTAGCCAACATCTCATTTAGTCTATTCCAGGAGAATCTTATAGTCTAAACTTAGGGTGCAACTGCCGATTTTGCTGCATTGTGTTTGTTGTCATTGTCGTCAATGTGCTAGGCTAGGCTCTGGAATCTCTTGCTTTCACTCTCATTACACTTTTCCGTTGTGAAGTGATTCTTTAGGATTTTTCCTGGAAAATAATTCGGAAATATTTATTTTCAGCCCGGACAATCGAGTGCTACGACTGCGACAGTCGGTTCGATCCCCACTGTGCTGTGATTGATGAAAATAATTTAAATAGCATCAAACCATACTCAAAACCTTGCAAGGGCTGTTGTGTCAAATTTTTCCATAAACTGGCCACTGGTAAGTTTAGCTTTGGGTTTATAATTAAACCAACCTCTACTCAAGTGAATTAATTCTCTTTTTTTAAAATTTTAGGTGAAACCTACATTCATCGAATGTGTACAGAACACATTATAATAAATTATTTTATGGTGGACCATGTATGTATGAGTGAAGGAAAAGGAAGAGGGAAAATGTGTTTTTGTGAAGAAAATCTTTGTAATGGAGGAATGGTCCTATCACCTGTTCAAATCGGACTATTATTAACCATCTTGGGACTTGGACATTTAATTTGAGGTTGTGTTGTATACGACTATTCTATTCTCACCTGACAGTTAGAAAATACTAGTCAGAAAAAACTACAAATGAATCTATCTCGGACGCAAGAATCGGTTCTTAAAATAATTATACGTATTTTACTTTCTTATAGACCTTACGGTTTTACCCTTACCCCTACGAGCCTAATATGTACAAGTAATTTGTTAAGGACTTCAAATACTGAGAAATAAAAATATTTGATTGCTTTAGAATAAAATTGATTTGGTTCATTTATTTGGTCGAAACAAAATACTTCACCTTTAGTAGTGTATTCGTAAGGGTACTGCTGAAGTAATCTGCTTGTCTTTATAGGAAAAAACCAAAATTAATGCCCCATCCTATCTAACTTATCAGAATGACCCGATCAATCATTTATTGTTTTTCGTCAGCTCAGCTCAGCTAGTTTTGTTTTTCTTGCACTTGCAGCACAGCACGCAATAACATTCAGTGAATGCATGTTTCACCATGCCCACTGCACTGCACTTTCGTAGGATATGGTGTGAACGGGGGCTCTCCAGTCACACGATTCATATAAAAAAAGATTGCTTCTTGTACTTGCAGGATGCTTGCATGTGGTTCACACGACTAGATTTTAGAACCGGACGCCGGGGGTTTGCTCTGCTGTTAGTTCCAGTTTAGACCCTCATTTGTTAACTGTGATTTTTAACGTAGAGCAGTCCATCTAAAGTACTTGTTTCTTGTAAATTTGAGTTTTTAGTATTTTAAATTAAACTTTTAAACCTCGTCTGGTTCTGGTCTTCTGGTTGGTCTTTCTGGGTAAAAGTTTTTTTCGTATTGTTTCTATCTTATCTTAGAGAATTTCTAACCTTCATTGACAGAGCTCAAATCATCAGATCTACTGATTTCCAAGTGATCTCGAACTTAAAGAAGTAATTATAACAACAATGCCTCTACCACCCCCACCACCAGGAAAGAAACTTGTGGCAAAATGGTATTTTGGTGGAATAGCCGCGACTGGAGCTGCTTGTTGCACTCATCCTCTTGATCTAATCAAGGTAACGTTTTAATTAGAATAATTTAATGAATTTCTTTAATAGTATTTGTAAA
>WJEZ01000301.1:0-32890 GCA_009869925.1 Thalassaphorura encarpata
GCAATTTTACGTAGATTTTTAGATACGAGACATAGTGATGGAAATTGTAAATTAAGCTTTGAAGGATTCAAATTGAAATAATTACTTATTCAGTCTGATCTCACGCGATACGTACTACATAAGTGCAATTGTTGACTTTGTTCAAGAATCTCAACAAAAAATTATTTAATTCAATTTTAGACAACAATTAGTCAACTAACTGTTTTCTTGAGCAAGCAATTTTTACCCATTTATAAAGTGTCGTGACCTTAGAAGAGTAATGAGAGCAAAAGTATGTAAAAAAGGGTAAATGAAAATTAATTATAATTTTGAGGTGTTAAAGTGCTAATGCTGTTGGGCTGAGTTTTGAAGGAACAAGCGAAAGGAAACTGCTCATTAAGAGTAATAGAAATTCAAGGCGGAAGAAATTTCCAAAAGGCTTTTAGTGTTGAGTTTAACTCTGAGTAATCACCTTTGCACTTCTTGGCCATTTAAATTGCACACAGAGTAATACAAATGCTAATGCTAATTACTCTTACTCCTAGCTCTCTTGTCACACATTCTCATATCTATTCATTGTTGACAAACAGAAGTCATTCTTACAAATCCCAAAGATTTGACATCGTATACATGATGGACTCTAAAGTTTTTACTTTCTCCGTCTCATGTGTAATACGTATAGTTTGGCAATGACTTGTCATTAGAATTAAATGGACACTTTCAGGGATTTTTGACGTCGACACGTATAAAAACTTTGGAAATAGTACAGTAGTGGTTGCAAGTATCACTAGACTATGATTTGGTTATTAGTGAAAAAGTAATACGAATCTCAACCAGGTTTTGTTATTTATAGGAATTTCTCAAGCTAAGGCTAACCCTTCTATTTTCAAAGGATTCATGAGGTTAGAAATGACAATCCTTCAGAATTGCTGAGACTGACTGAGGATGAGAGTGACTTGTAGTCCTCTCGTCAAAGAGTTAAATGAAACTGCACTTTTGTTCTCAAGTTCCATTTCTTGGCATTTTCAACTTTCGGCCGGCGGATAAAAGGAAGGATTGAATAGGGAAATGTGAATCCTTCATGAGATTACTTTTCCACATGCCATGTACATAATATACAATTATTAGTCTTGAGTCTAATGACTGTTGGCTGGCTTGTCGGCTATGACTCTCATCTCAAGTGCTCAAGTGTATGATGGATTAGGAGACAAAAAGAATAATTTTTCCCCAAGGGAAAATAACAGCGTTTATGTAAAAGAGCACTCAAGTCTGGATAAAGTGGACAAACGTCGTCCTCGTCCACTTGAATAATGAGTGACATAAAAGTACAATAAGTACTTGGACAAATTATTATGAAAAATCTTTACTCAAAGTTCAAAAGACCCCCTCCTGGGGGTATTGCATTGTATCACCATTATGACGGGGCAAGAGCAAAGAATAAGCAATAAGAAGAATATTCGAGTACTTGAATTTTTGCTACGTACGAATCACGCAACGTGTGCATAACTAAGGGTCTTCTCTTCTACATCATCCCATCAAAAATGTTGAGCTGTAGAAGATCCTGCAATGAATCTTCATCTTTTTTTGACAAAGAAAGCTCATTGACTGGCATTAGGTTTTTTTATGAAGTGCGTTGCGTGGCATGCATTTTGTTAATATCCCATTGCATGCATCGAAGCAATCTTTTTAGCAAGATTTTACAAGTGCAAAAGATCACAAATTCCCATGATTGCCTTTGCCGGTGGAAAAAGTAAGTTGATGGAGAAAAAGAAGTGTTAAAGTGAACACTCCAATTGTTTTAATGCTTTGCTCAGAAGGGCCAGGTAGTTCAAATGCCCAATTTTTTTCCCTTTAGAAAAAACACACAAAAGTTGAATTTACAATAATTCAGCACAAGTAACCCCGCTGGTACATCAAAGTCTTAGCTTGAGCAGCTATAAATCAAATGTCCATTAATTTCTGACTCACAAAAAATTTAAAAACTTAGCTTAAATCAATAATGAAACAGCAAAAATTTAAGAGTTTGTGAATGAAAAAAAAAGAATAGGGCTGGTTGTGACAGGAAATGTTGAAATAGACAATTTGTTGAACTGAAAGTGAGAGTAGCGACTAAATTAGAAACGGACAGACAAGTTTTGCGTGCTCAATAATTTCAATGATTTTTACTTTCGATTCGGTCTACCCAATCTTTTTTTGCCGACCAGACCAGACACATTCATACAGATGCAGGTGAAATAAAAAGAATGAGAGATACTAAGAACGGATTTACTTAAAATTGCAATTGTAATGCCCAAGTCGACTCACACTACACTTACTTATCGTATTATTTTTTGACTCTTCAAGTATTCTTGCACATTTCCGCTAAAATCCATCCACTCAACACTTGGCTGGCAACTTAATTTTCTTTCAACGTCCAACTCTAGCCAAGAGTAGTGATGCTTTGTACTTAGATGAAGTGAAATTCGTTTACGTAAGACTCTAGCAATTTGGACATTGGGCATAAATCTATGTAATGACCTGAACTGCACTTTTTCTAACTTGGGCATTTTGATGCATAATCTCAACGTCAATACTCGATTCACTCTAGATTATGGGAATATAAAATATAGTCATCAGGTCATAGTGTTAACAAATTTAAAAAAATATGACAAACGGCTGGGCTGGGCACAACCGTTTGTTAATTGTCGTTTCTTCCTACTTTCAAGTTTGCGGGAATTGTGGATGCAAATTTCCCTTGAGAATTTTTCCGATGCAATGAGTAGAGAGGTGATAAAAGTTTGGCCATAAGGTATTGAGTAGATTAGCGGTGGTAAATGCATGAGGTCAGGGAGATATTAGTGAAACAAGCTGGCTGAGTTGAGGTGGAGGATGCATTTGTGTGTATCTCACGACAAGATATCATCATCATCACCTCAGATCTCACGCCAGTCGTACCTAGTCGTAGTGGTGTGCTATGGAATAGTGGTAGTAGGTGAAATGAAACAAGGGTATCTGATCCTGCCTGATCCCATCGTGTAATTCCACTCCAAGTTTGTAGCTAAGCTAACCCAACTTAACTTTGGCTCCTAACTATGTACATACAATAACTGTATTTCCTTGTGTCCAAATTTGGAACAACCTGTTATAAAACCGTAACTGGATTCAGACGTTTCTTCCTTGCTTGCTTGCTGCAACAATGCTGCCGTGCGGATGCAAAATTTGCACTATCGAACACAAGATAAACAAGACTGTTTGCACGTATCGTTCGTTCGTATTCTTAGTAGAGTAAAGTGAAGGACATTTTACACAGGAGGTGTTTTTTTATCATTGTCACTCCAAATACAAATATGGAGGAGTGAGTGCCGCCTGTCTTGTCTTGGCCTTTTATTTTTGAAGAACCGGGATCTCCAACTTGACTTGGATTGTAAAAACGAGTAGGATTTTTTTCGTTCTTGCTTTGAATTCCATGCTGCTGCTGCTGCTCTTTTCTTCTATTATTTATTTAAAATGCAAATCCTTGAATTCGTAAATTTGCTTTGTCCTGAATTCTACAGTTAGAAAAGGATGAACATTTTTGTGTTGGGAAAATGATTGCTGATTTGATCCTAATGTTATTCCCTGTGTTGTGTTTACGTTATTTAAGCAAATTAAATAAGTCATTATGTAAGGCAACTTGTTGTACAACAAGATACATTAATCTTGTAAATGGGGGAAAATTCTCACGAGACATTTTTTTGACAATTGCAGATTTAAACAGTTGTGGATTACTGGACTAGCCGTCTCGTCAGACAGACTCGGAATCGGAAAAGTTGGTCAAGTCGTGCTCATCGTGGCTCTCCAACTCATTTTTTGAGGAAAAAAAGGAACAACTCAGACGACTGTTATTATTTTTAAAAAAAATATTTTCAAGATGGAAAAGTCAGAGATGAGGAAATCCTCATACTACGTCCTGTTTATGGGTGCCAAAGAGAGCAAAGGACTTCGAGGTTCACATTACATTGAGCCAGTTCTTCAATATTTTATAAGTCAAGAACATCGAATGCAACCCTTGAAAGCAACACTACAAGTCAGTAAAAAAGGACTGAGAATCATCCCTACAAATACTCGCGTGATTCTCTCTGGCAGCAGCGGAGGTGGAAGCGGGGGTAATGCCCCTGATCATCATCAACAGAGTGAAAGACATTTCATTCCTCATCATTCCATCACTTGTGTTTATCAATCTCCACCTCCAAATGATGACATTGTGTCAGCCATTCTACTCATTTATAATCCAGACACAAAATGCCCGGTCCATGTCCATTGCTACAGGTGAGTTAGCATGACTAGAGGGAAATTTTATTACAATCCCAATTTTTGGCACATTTTACCATACACAAGAATCCAAACAATTCTTGCCAATTTAAATTATGTGTTTTCTAATTATGGTCAAGTGCTTCAATAATATGCTTAATCAACCCATGAACTTCACGTGTAGTTCGTGAGTGAAAACAAAGTGAAAGTAAGGAACAATACTTGGCATTGCTTAGAAATCAAGATTCTAAATGCAATGCAATAAAAACTCAGTCAGGAGTGAATTTAACTGAAGAGTAATTCATAAAATTTTAATTCGATAATAAATTGACGACTGGCGCAGCATAATCTTGAGCTTAATGTCAAATTGTTCTGAAAACTGCGCTGAATTTATTTATTACTGTTACAATCTTATTTTCGGATAGATTTTCTATATATAAAACTACAAGGGCCAAATTATTATCAAATACTTGGAATATGTCCTGAGGAGTAAATTTTGTAATACTTTCTACTTAATACCAGTTATTTGAGTAATGCGAAATCCGCTACTTTCTTTACTTTATTAGAGAGTTTCATTACACACTACAAACTAGTCAGGCCTGAATATAGGACAACGTATGGCTTTATGTAGTTTCGGACGGACCGGCCAGCCAGCGTGTGCCGTTGCCTTTATTGGTTTAGAACGAAACGAAAATTAGTGTTGAAAATTACTGGTATCAACAAAACGAGTTTTTATGAAGCACATATTTATTGCATTCAATTTCTTGATGGCCAACAAAATTGCTTTAATATATTTTATAGGTTTTTAGACCTTAGTAGGTATTATTTTTGTATCGTATACACCATGCCGGAACCAAGATCTGTTTGACCTTTTAATATTCCTTCTATGTGAGTTCAAGTCCAACCCGAAATTTGCATATAATACAAAAGAAACTGGAGAAGGAAAAAGTGGGGGTTGAACATAAAGTAGAGTCCCTGGGGAGACCCATTAAAAAGATATGACGAAATCTGCATTGTTGGACTTTATTACTCTTTTTTCCAGGTGTGATTCACCCGAAACAGCCACAATGCTCTGTAGTCAACTTGAGACTTTGGTGAATCGTGAGGATAATCAAAGAAAGTTGAAGGAGATTGAAACGAGACTTCAATCCAAAGGAGCTTTGGCATGCACAACTAATGGGTTGAATCCCGGGAAGAGAGACCTTGGGACACCTGAGTTTGATTGTCGAACGTCGGACTCATCTGAGAACTCAGATCGTGGTTTTGGCTCTGGCTCTGGGACATCCAACTTGACATCAGATCGTGTTGCTTCCCTCTATGATTCTTTGGCAGCCGAACTTCGTGATAAACTTAATGTGAGGAAAAGAAATACACCGCTCCTTCTTCCACCCAGGGACTATGATACAATAAATCGGGCAAGGGGAAATTTGAATGTGATTGATACTCGTCGTTGCTCCAATCCAGCTGTGGTTGGTTCCGGCATTCTTCAACGTAATCGTCGCTCCTATGCTCCCAGGGATCAAGATACATGTGGACAATCTTGTGGTGGGAGGTCTAGTGGCATTGGCTCTGCAGATGACAATTGTAGTCCTATTCATGACCCTCTCTTGGAAAGTCATGGTCCACCATTTTCTTCTGATGGAGAAGGTAAGCAAAACATTCGACATTTCTTACCATATCAATCTCTTCAGCAAAATCCCATTAAAAAAATTCAGAGTAAAGCGAACAATAATGAATGTGTCGTAGTCGTGCTTCGGACGATCGACGTGGATATTTTGATTAACTTGACTGATACATAAATGACTGACAAGGCAAGGCAAGGCAGGGTATGCTAAGGTGGGTGAACAAGCGAAGCAAGGAACTTTTTTCCTATAAGGAATCTTGATCGACCAAATCCTTACAGTTCGATTAATCATGAGTGCAAGGATTACAACAAAGTATTCTTGCCGCCATGAAAATGATGCGATGAAACATTTTAATAGGAAAATGAATATTCTGAATTCAGAGTCGATCATTAATTCCCAACTCTGCTCGAGCTCTACCCTGGTTAGGAAGGCGGTGTCTTCCAAATGTCAGTCAATCAGTTTGGTTAACTCCAATTTAAATGTTATGGAACACCTAGAGAGGGAATTGGGTTTGTTGTCTCTCCTTTATTACGATCAAAATCAGATGCACATGCACATGCAGCAGGTGTGCTTGAGAGATTAGAGCAAATTCATAATTAACATAAACTGTACGCATCTACAAGCACTAGCTGCTGAATTGTAAATATTTGGAATGTCAAACTCATGCCTACACCAAGTTCAGCTGCCTATTATGCATCCTTAAAAGTTGAACTGTGTAAATTGGCATAACACACTTCCTCACACACACACACGTCTAATTAACAAATTTGTTCTTAAGAAAACAAAGCCCTCTGAAGCTTCACATTGGATTATTTGCAATTCTTGGAGTTAACAAGGATTGTGTTGGGCATTCCATGCATGCTATGGCTATGGTTAGTTAAATGACCTAGTGGGCGGGATACGTATGGCAGTGTCATTGGAGCCTCAGCTCTATTTAAGTCCATGAGGTGTGAAAAGTATTTTTGCTACACTCTTAGATCCCGTTTGAGCCAAATACGA
This sequence comes from Thalassaphorura encarpata, assembly GCA_009869925.1. Classification (NCBI taxonomy): domain Eukaryota; kingdom Metazoa; phylum Arthropoda; class Collembola; order Poduromorpha; family Onychiuridae; genus Thalassaphorura; species Thalassaphorura encarpata. The sequence goes on from WJEZ01000301.1 coordinate 6,873, forward strand.
CTCAAGAGGAAGAGGACAATGAGGTGTGTCTGTGCTGACTGTGATTCTGAATGTCATCACTCTGCATCACATCTATCTTTCAATTCAAATAAATATGTGTGGGAGTCATTCGTTTAATTCCATTCAATTCAATACATAGTTTTTTTTTCTTGGCAATTTTTAGCTTCATTGAAAATTTACCTTTTAAAGTATGGTGCTCATTATCCTGATAAGGAACTGACGAACTGTCCAACGCACAAAACAGACAGACATGGAGACATGTAGTGTTGAAGGAAATGGTGGAAACAACCTATTATTAAAACGTCGTAATTTCAGTTAACCTTTCTCATCCAGCCAGCTGTGTATTTTTTTATTACTTGGAAAACTAACCCAAGATAATAATTTATCAAATCCTCCACACCCATCAGAGTCACGTTGGCGTTATTATAAAAAATGTAATTTTATAGCTCTACGGACGGACAAACACATTTTAGCCAGCCCTTGAGGGAATTATCCAAATTAATATTGCAAAATTTAAATTTTTACATTCGCACATGGTAAGGTAGACGTCGCTTATTAAAATTTGCTTCTTATTTTGAATATTCCAACGAAACCTGCTTTAATTCTGACAAGTTTTCCTGTTTCCTCTACCTCTCGACATTTTTTGTTTCGCCTTAGGATTAAAAAAGTAGTACTTTTTTGAGCAAACTAGAAATTATGCAATCTTTGAAAGGGTTGTATGAATGAGTGAATGTTGGGAAACAAACAATTTGTATTATTTGGGATGAATACAATACAATCGAGTCCAACAAAATAGTTACACGTTACGTTACGTACGTACGGGATAAGTCGGGTGTCACGTAAAAGCTTACTACGTGAGAGAGGATGGGCCATGTCTGTCTGTCATCATGTCTTGCTACAAATCTGACTTCCGCTTTCTGCACATTCATCTCTCAACAACAACTAAACAACTAAAGTGTCCTTCTTGCCATTCTTGAATGAAAAGGACAGGGCATTTTTACTCTGCCTAGTAGCTTGAAGCTAAAGTGTCATTTACTGTAGCAAAGCAGCAACCCTTCTTCTGCAGTGGCATCTCTACTTATTTTTCCGTCATGGTAGCTGAGAAAAAGACGGCGATTAAATAAAATGAGGAAGGAAGCGTGAATTGTACGACAGCCTACCCTTTTATCCTGAGCTTAGCTACAAACATTAGAAAAATTGTAACCCTTTTGCAAAAGTTGAAGCAAAACCGTAATTGTAGGGCTCCTACCTGAATTGCGGATGACAAAATTATAAATCACAACATAGCAAAGAGCAAACGAATTTATTCACAACATTATTTATCTTCAATGGTACAAATTTTACCAAGTATGAGGAATGGGTACGGCTTAGAAATATATAATTTCTGATAAGTGACGAAATCAATACGTTACAAGATGGTGTAAATTCTTACAAATAAAAATATTCACTTACCCTTTGATCAATCAATATAGTATAGCACAAAGTACAAATAAATAAATAATTTTGAATAGAAAGCCTCGAAACTTGAAACAGGACGAATAAATTACGGTAGTTGTCAAAATTGTCATTTCACATATAAGGGTCCATTGTGTGTTTAAATTTTGAAATGAAAAGAGACAACAAGGCGAGTGTCATTCAATTCTCGAATAATGATTAAAAAGTCCAAGTTGAAAGGGACAACTTTTGATTTACGATGGAGCAAAGGACTATGACACCTTCCTTCCATAGCCAAATCTGACCTAATAAGTAATTCACATGATTTTCAAGAGCAGATCTGAATAGAATGAAAATATTTTGGTTGTTGATTTCCTTCGTGCTCTTTGCATGTTGCACGTAATTTTACCTTGACTGATTAGAGATTGAAGATTAAATAAAAGGAAGGAAGGAAGGAAGGTGAAATTCATACAAACAATAAACACATTTGAGAAGCCGGAGCTAAAAGTCAAGTCGAACCAGTTTGGTTGACCGAGTAAGTAGCTGCAAAGGTGGAGTTTGAGAATTTGGCATAATGATCAGAACCCATACGCACTAGGCAAGCGGCAATTATTTGGCATGAATGGGTCAATTCTACAACAATAATGAGGACAGCTAGGTAATTCATTCCATTGGCTACCATTGCTTTGAATAAATTTCACTTTTGTCCCAAGAACAACAAGGCTATGGGGATTGATTATTATTAAGTGATCTTGGCTGGCTCAATAAATTTCCCATCATTAAACTAATTGTTTGACAGGGATCCATTTGGCCTAATGCCGAACTTTATAAATTGAGCATTGACTAGGACAATTTTAATTTCCTAATTAGTTGGATGATGGGCGTAGTAGAAGCCACGAACCATTTATCGAGGATCATTGTTGTAAATCCCAGTTGTCTACAATGAACAATTAGATTTCACACACACACATACAAAGTTTGACCCCTCCTTTGTTTGTTTGTCTTTGAATTTTAACTAGAGTCAGAGTCCCACAAACTAAATCAAAGCCAACGCTTTCCATTTCTTTCTCACAAGGTCGAAAACATTTCAACTGCAAAGGAAAGGGTTGCGAAGTAAAAAAAATTAAGAGAAAATGCAGGCTGGTGAAGTGTAAACTTAAGCCAAAACCTCGCGTGATGTTCACGGGAATGAACTGTAATTAAAATTCTCATACATGTGTTTATCATACATGTGTACTTTACTTTTCTTACGTTACGTGCTTTAGAGGGAAACAATTTATATCTTTCCAACTTCCACATTTTTCTTTTCCCTCCACGATTCATTCTTTTTTAAGCGTTTCCTGTGACGCGACGCCAAGCCAAGTTTTTTGGACTATGACTGAGTTTAAATTTGCATCTGTATGCATACAGATTACAATTATAACCGCAAGTGTGGTCATAATTGAAAGCAATAATTTGTGAACAGATTCATTTAGACAAAATTTATGACCTGATGCCAGTAATAAACTTCCAGAGTGAGAATAGCAATAATAAATTATTGCTCGTTTAGGCGAAAAATAATTTTTGTTATGGGTCGGTGCACCTGGTCACTTATTTTAAACTTTTGGGATCATTTAGTTCAAAGTGATTTTTGTAAGTTCTAACTTGGAATATGTTTCGCAATTTTTACAATTGGCTTCTTTGAGAAGAATCATTTTACGATTTTTTTTAGAAGACAAAGCATAAGCACAAGGTTAGATTGAGACTTCCCCGTGCTTGAGTCATTGTCCATTTATTTTTTATCATGCATGGATCCACGTGTTGCGTTGTTTCTTAGAGAAGAGGATTCACGGAGAGATGAATCGATAGCTGCCGTCGTCGGTGTACCGAATAACCATCCATAGACCCTCGTATTCATTCAACTACAAGTGCGTTTAGTGCATTTATCAGATTCTTCCTGCCTTGAGCGGCGTAAACATTTCCTTTTGCTCAAGTGAAAATATAACTTGCAAATTTCAATCAGGTACGCAAAGTAGAGAAATTGCGTTTTATCTTGTGTGTTGAGCTTGTCATGATTTGAACGTGTTAAATTAATGTTTGAAATGGGCTGGCTCACTTAAGAATGGCAATTGGCGAGAAAGACACTTTTCACTCTGACCATGCATTTGTACGTACGTATGTTACATTAAATTGATTAGTGGAGAGTGAATTAGGGAGTGTAGACGCAGAGTGGAAAGTAAATTGAAGCTGAAGGGGTGAAGAGATAAAAAAATTGAGGACGTGTAATTAGAGGCAGAGCAAGCAAAGGCAAGGCAATCCTCTCATTCATTAGTTCTCTATCTTTATTATCTCTGCGTAGTAGTCAGACAGGGAAACTGTTTGAGGAGAAATGATTCCATTTAAACCAGAGATTTATTTACCATCTCTATTTGCACTTGCACGTATTTAGACTCAGGCTCAACCACACTACGGTTCTTTATCCATGTCACACTTACATTCCATATTCAAAAAATTGCCTTCCTGCTTGTCATGATATTGGAACAACGACTGCACGAGTCGAGTAACTTAGATTAGTATGTAGGAAATTATCTTTGTCACCTTTTCAAATGCACATTGTCCGAAATGTGGCATATTTTTGTATTTTTATAAAAACTGCATTTGAATAAGAATAGACAAAGATTGTGTTGCAATTAGAAAGACGTTTCTCCGTAATTATATTAATTAGAAACGTGGGTTGAATTCTACATGGGTTTGTAATGAACGTACAACTCCGAAAATAGAATTGGCCAGTGAGATCCAAAACGGATATTCCTTAATTAAAATCTCCTGATCAGGGAGCCTCTGGTTACCTGTTGATTAATTTTTGCATTTCAAGCCACGTGCTATGGCTAACATGCAATAGCCCACCATGTAAGCAATATCAAGAGAGGATGTTTAGATTCATTAATATTACCATTGCCATCTGTTTAATTACGATTGTCTTGTTTATAATTTGCAATTGTGCTTAATAAGGTTCGTCATGTCTAGTACAGTTGCATATTCTATCCCCAATCACATTTATTCTTTTAGGGTTCTTCAAGTCTTCTTTTTCTGTGAACTCTATTTGAGATTTTCAATGAAGAATTGTCATGTTGGATTTGGTTTACCTTTGACTAGAAAATAGAGGGAGGGGCCGAACTGCAAATTTACACTCAGAAATCCAAAACAGAACAGGCAAACTTTGCTATCACTTTTCTAAAAATATTATAATTTGTTTATTTTTTGCTCTGAAATTTTGACTTCCATTCCGTTGGAAATTACTTATTTATGGAGTTTATTATATTTTAATTCTATAGGTCATTCATTGCTTGAATTGTAATACAAAAACAAAACTAAGAAGTTGTCCTACAGTTTTATGGCTAAAAATTTAAATCAATAAAACGAAGAAATTAGTTCAATTTGCATTTACATTAAGAAATTTAAAAACATAGCACCCTGCATTTGATAACACTTCTCCAAAAATATTAGAATTTGTTTATTTCGTAATCTGAGAATTGGACTTCCATTCCACCAGAAATTCTTTATTTGTGGAATATATTGTATTTTAATCCTACAGTTAAGCTGATGGTGTAGAAGTTGACTGATATCAGAAAACCGAAATTCAAAAATTGTCTTAAAATTGTAGTATATCTAAAAATTTAAGTAAGCGAGGAAATTGAATTGAATATCTGTTAACATAAAAAGTTCAGAAATTTAGGCACAGTACTATGTAGTACATAGCATTTTAGTCCATTTCATTTGCAATCCTTCTCATAGTATTTACAAAATCAAAGTATGTCCAAGAGTTAAAAGGATACGAATGGATATTAGTATTCATTAAATGACAACTGCGATCCAGGAGGGCTCCATTGATGGATACTTGTGTGTGAAAACATTTTGGTGATGGCTTTTGACATGGTTTAGTTTGGGCGANTTTGGCATGGTTTAGTTTGGGCGAGACTCTTGCTCGACTTGAAAGGGTTAGATCAGTCCGTGTCATTTACAAGGTAATGTTTTTCTTTTGGTCCATCAGGGTGGTCCTCTCTGCCCACATACTTAAGCTTTGTACCTGCCTGTCCTTTGCGGTACTTTAACATGACAAAAAAGACCTTCAGGAATAATTTAAGACCAACAGTCATTCTGTTGAAAAATGTCAAATTTAAGAAATACATACTTTACTGGAATAAACTTTTGCATCAAAAATCTCGTGTGTGAAAATGAGCCGCGTGCAACAATTAATAGTTTTCAAGAGAAGGGAGAATGAGCAACAATTAGAGTTTGGTTGAAGTGGACGTGAGGTAGCGGGACTAGGACGTCATCATGAGATTAACCTAGTTTCATCACTTTGGTCAATTGAGGAGATAAAGCAAGGAGAAATTATTTGTCTTTTTAACGACTACCTTGCACTGCCTGTCTACGCGTATGCGAACGTGGACAGATATCTGGGTCTGGGTGGATGGTTACATTTACATTGCTCCTGCTCGCTTTTTTGTCTAAGGGCAGGGATAGTTAATAGTTTAGCTCCATGGTTGTAACATGCATAATATGTCGAAAAAAGCTAATGTCTAATCTCTGTTCTTTGGGAGTGAGAGCGTCGAAGGCCGCAAAGCTCATTAAATTTGAGCAGATAGGTAATTCTATCTCCTAGAAGAGCAAATAAGGACAGGAGGCAGGTTGCCAAGAATACACACGAGTACTTTCTGTATTGTCTCAGATGTGGATGACCTGTAACTCTATTGTAGGCACAGATTACCTTAGACATCATGACATGATCGTGCATTCCCTTAGAAAGAACAAAAACATCTTCCCACTTGCCTTCATTTTCAATAAAGACTCAATGTAATGAACTTAGACTAAAGGTGAAACAATTGAGAGAAAATTGTCACCAGTTGATTTCGTAATAAGCTTGACGAGACAATGGCAGTTTTACAAATTTGACCTTTTGTCTTTTTTGAAATTTCAGATGAAGATTGGAGCCCAAGTCAAATTGTAGCAACAGAGAACACTCAATATTTGGTTCGTCCGACATGGCCATTGAGTCCAGTTCCAACACGATCCTCGAGTTCACCAGTTCCACCACCGTTGCCAAAAAGACCAGAACTTCGTCAACGTTCTCCAGATATGTCAGTTCCACCACCACCATTGCCGATATTTTCAAAGGAACGTTTCGAAGGTGTTCGACAGAAATGGGAAAGATTAGATCATCAATATGTCAGGCAAAAGTCACACGATAGTTTAGATGATGGATATCGATCAAGGGAAGTTGTGGAAGCAGATTACAGGTTAGTGCAAATTAATTTATGAATTTTTAATTTCAGCAATGCTAGAGGAACACAAGGGCAGAGAATTTTAGGGACGACAAACTAAAATTAGGTAATTTTTATTGGTTACAGACGCCAACTTTCTCGAGAGAGTCTTTTGCGTTCTTTGAGTCGATCCAAGACTGGATCTCGAGATAGTTTGGATCGTTGGGTTGAGAATGGAGTTCGTTCCAGGGGAATGTGGAGAAAATTAGAAGAAGAGAATTCTACACCAGGTGAACCTGGATTTGGACATGGACAGCCAATGCATCCTCAGCAACAGCATGCAATCATTAGCAAAAATGAAGAGATTTTGAACAAACAGTCCCTTGTACACAAATCTGGAGAAAAATTCAACGGATCTCCAAAACATTTTAGTAGCATGAGTAGTCCTTCTAAACAAGCTTACCATCAACAACAGCAGCATGGAGGATTTTCTAGCAGAAGTGGCCAAGGAGCAATTGCAGGGAGCAGTGGTAACAGTCACCCAAGTCGTTATTCTTCATCTCATGATTTGGGAAATAAAAGATCAGGTCAAGGAGATCGGAGAGACAAATACAAAGAGTTGGAGGATCAAGAAAGATTTCCTGGGTTGGATCGTGAAACTGCTCGAACAACTCTTCATAGCAGCAATCTTAATTTGAGCCAACACATTTATTCTGAGCCATCATTCGACAATTGTCATTTAATTCCACCACCTCCACCACCACCTTCCAAATCTAAAAAGTTTTCTTTTTCATTCTGGAAATGATATTTGGATTAATTTTTAGTTGAACTTTTGAAAAATTTTGGTTATCCATTATTGATGCTGAAGAAATTGTAAAGGTAAACTAATTCCTGGCAGAGCCAGCAAATGTTGAGGATTGACGCTTTGTTACTAATGCCATAAATCCCTACTTTCAGAACTGAACATAATGTTTAAAGTTTAAATGAAATTGCTTAATTTAGTTCATAAAATTTGAGTTTTTTTAAAATATGGACTGATAGAATGAGCAAAAATACGAATTTTTGCATGCGAATTCTCTTTGCAATTTTGTTGCAATGCGTGCAACTGCTAAAAATGCAAAGAGTTCTTAGATTTTGAGAAATGTGCATGCAAGTGTTTGAGTTTGATTAATTTTGGAGTGAATCATAGAATTAATTATTATTATGGTATAGAATATTCAATAATGTACATATTAATGCATTCATTATAGTTAGTCGGACTGAGATTTTTCCGTCGATACAGCAGCAAAGGTTTTGTCGCATCTGTCGGCTCCGTACACCGGCAATTGGCAGAATTTTTAGTATTGAAATTACTGGGATGTCTGGCATGGTCGTTAAAAAAACAAATTACGGGGAACAAGCGACGGCGACCTTCAAAAACAAAACAATTGCTGAGTTGCATTGAAATTATGATAATGAGGGCTAGACAGGACAGAAGTGCGGTTTGAGAACCGGCTGATGCTGATGATTGAAAACACTAAAGGATCCTGTTTATTTTTTGTCCATAAAACTGCAAAATGACAAACCACAAGTTTTTGGAATGATGATGATGATGAGAAACCCGCTGCTATTTGTTTACGCAGTAGTAGTAGTAGTTTATTTCGTAATTTTCAATTGCATTTCAAGGTTCAGAAACGTGTGATTTGTTTATATAGTCAAGCGCGCACTTAGGTCGCTCAACTCTTTTCTTTTCTTGGCCGCGGACATGAACTGTAGGCAGGCAGGCAGCTGATGCAAAATGCAAGATGGTCTTGTAGAAGTAGCTTTGGTTTAGCTTTTAGCTAAAAATTTATTCTCATCTATTCAATCTTTGTCTTCATCTTGCGACGACACGCTCGAGTGTTTTACAATCACAATCGTATCTTTTCTTGTAAAACAAATCATGTAATTGAGAACGAACTTAAAATAAAATCTACGAGTATGTACTTGGGGTAAAACAATAATTTGAGGACGGTTAGATAATAACAGACTAACGAACTGCATACAAAGTCATGTTGCGTTTGAAATGTATTGGGCAAACTAAACCTTCACTCGGCTCTCCTCTGAGAAGAGAAAGAAATTTGCATCACAACTAAAGCAGATGACAAATTATTCAGGTTAATTGCGTGATTAATTAATTAACCAAATAACAACACACACGTTCACACTTTGCACTCGCCCTGTCATTAATTATTTATTGCTGGGCTCATTGATTACCAAAAAGTTGTTGAGAAATCTTAGCCACAAGGGCAGTTCATTGGATCCGAGTCAATTCAATTGATGAAATACAGAAGACAGACAGGCTGAGCTGAGTGGGAAAGGTCACGTAGTCGGATTAGCTAATAAAAATTACAAATTACATTAATCACAAGACTTTTCGCTGAGCACTTAAAATGAAAGTGCTACTTGGCTTCACTCTTTAAGAAATCTAGTGAGTAGCTTAAATTAAAAATTAAATTCTGAGAGGCATTGAAAATCAATTAAGACATCACACACACACACACGGCTGGATTAGTGTGGTGGCAAGGATAGTAGCTCCTCACAATGCAAATTTAAGCAAATACCGTTGTGTATGACAATGACATCGTCTTTAGTGAGAAAGTTAATGTCAAATTAGTCTTAGATTAATCAATTATACATTCATGTCGGGTACATTTAATTCCTAGGCTTGTAGAAAAGAGAGTAGTGTTGTTGAGCTGGCTAAATTTCTATTGAAATTAATTAATCAATTATGTGAGCAAATCTGTTATGCTATTCAATCAGCCATGAGATTATTACTCTCACTACTCATTACTGACATCCAAAGTTGTGATTTTTTGATCAAATCTACATGTTAGTACATCAACTTTGCCCTTGTCGTTCGTATCGCCCTAATTGTGTAGACAATTTTAGAATTTTAATATCTTGCTCTGCTGTCTCCAATGTCTAAATCTAATATGCTTAATTCAAAAATTCACCCTGTCCTGGCTTTTTTCTTCATATTAATAAAATATTTTCTTGGGAAGAGTGGCAAAGTGGTTTGGAATAATAATTAAAATACTGAGATGGGATACATCATGCTTGGTAATTACGAGTTAACTCTGTTAAATTTTAAATGTAATAGGAGCATGGATTTTATAAATATTGGCAACACAAGTTTGAGAGAAGGAAATGCTGAATTGACTGGAAAGTAATAATTATTAATACGTATATTTTAGTGATTTATTGCAAATCCTTATAATTATTGGTGGAAATATAAAATCAGAATATTGTGCTTAATGCTATTGTATTATAATTACATAATATAGTCTTAGATTCAATGTTAAATGTTAAATAAAAATTGTGTGAACTCTCAAGTCTTGTTTCCTATTTTTGTTTGGCTTTTGGCTTTTAATCAAACCCTTCATTCAATAATTTCATTCCATTCCTCGTACCTCGTACGTTTTCCCATCAAATAATGAGGAATACAATGGATTCCAAGATTTGAACTGATGTCAGCATTAAATTCTGCAGGCAGTCATCCTCTTCGTGCTGTGGGTATTAATTTTTTACCCTATGCAAAATATCGGAATGAAGGAAGGTGTAAATGAGATTCTTATTTAATCCCTTAGGATGAATAAAATATTTTTTGAGTCTGGAAGGAGTCCATGTAATGTAATTCGGGAGCATCTGCATCGTGCATGATACTTTGATGATGTCAAAGCCCAGCCTAGGAGGCATTATATTCACAATGCCTTGTTTTGCATTCGCCTTAGGATAGGAATCATGAGTTCGAGATCGGCAAAGAATTCTTTTCAAATTTGATTCATCAGAAGAGCAAAAAGAGATAGATAGATAGATAGACGCACTAAACATTAGTTAGTTGAGAGGGCGGAATTTTCTTGGACTTTTTTTTCAACTTTTCTCCTAGACCCAGCCATGTTTTCAATTGTCCAAGTTTTTTTTATTCTTGGAGTTCTCCAGGAAAAGACAAAGAAATGGTAAGATGATTGGTTGGACTGCTACGCACACTATAATGCTAGTCCTGGTTCTTCATCCCTTGAATTAAACAATAATTCGTCTTGAAGTCTTGAGTCTTGATGAGAGATCCGTGTTGAGGTTGGAGTCAATCGAAGCAAAAGCAAAGGAAGGCAAAAGAAGTAGTAGGAGTAGGAGAATGAATTCCTCTAATGAATACAGCATTGTTCAGACCCACAAAGGTGTGAAGATACTTGAGCTCTAATTATAATGAAGGAACATGAGGTGGTGAACTGAACATAGGACATTGTTCATCCTCAGTAACCAGAATCACTTCACTAGACTCGTCTGGGCTAAGAACTCTCTTAACCTTAGAATCGTTCAATCTTTTTTAAAAACGCAAAATTTGCTAGAACGATAACCCCAACTTCAACCGAAATCTGCCTTCAACTTCAAAGACCGAATTCGGAGGCGTAGTTTATGTAATACTTTTGGGACTTGTAGATTAATTTGTATTCTGAGCACAGGCATTATCGAGATTCACGAACATCTTGTTCTCATCTTTTGATTTGATTTGATTGTAGAATATAAAATCTACAAATTCCCTAATGATTTGATTATTTCTTCAATTTCCATCCCTTCATTAAATATCCTGACTCAACTTGTAGATTCCCCTTGAATTTTGTCAACATCAGTGTTATTCCCAAGGTGGTTGGCCAAGTTTGAGTTGGTGGATCCTAAATAATTGGACAGAGTAGACCTACGTACGTGTAGCCAATTTGAAATGATTTTACACATGTAAGGAAGGAGTAATGAGAGAAACAACGTGAGTTTTTGTGTCTATCTTCTGTTTGGCGGCGAATTAGTTTTAAGGAAAATGCAGGAAATAAAAGAGTCTACACTAGGCTATAAAAATGATGACAAGATTTCCAGGACAAGCACATCATTTTTGGGCACGAATGAATGGTTCCCCATTCCCAAACTGTTTTTTATAAGTTAAAGTTTCATTGACAGGACAGGTTTGCCTGTCGATTACTGGGCGATGAAACCAAAACTTGTTTGCTAAAAATGTGCACCCTCGGATTTCCTTTATTTGGTTTATATCAGATGTGAAGGAATCTCATCGTTCCTAAACAACAAAATACAATACAAAAGCTGACAACAATCAAACCACAATCATTCTGCTCCTAAATATTTTGTTCGTATTAGCAGCTTGTAGCATTTCAGCCAGCAAAGTTTAATTTGGCTGCAGTACTACGCTATAGTAAAACGTGGGTGCATGTGCAATGTAATTTAAGATGTTGGGGTGGTAGGCCTATGAAAAGAATCGAGTTGTTCATATCTTAATTGTTGTAATCATTAGACGTCGTCGGCTGGTTTCAGTAGCGGAGAATGTGAAGGAATCTCATCGTTCCTAAACAACAAAATACAATACAAAAGCTGACAACAATCAAACCACAATCATTCTGCTCCTAAATATTTTGTTCGTATTCGTATCGTGCATGTGCAATGTAATTTAAGATGTTGGGGTGGTAGGCCTATGAAAAGAATCGAGTTGTTCATATCTTAATTGTTGTAATCATTAGACGTCGTCGGCTGGTTTCAGTAGCGGAGAAAAATTAGTCATAGTGGTTTTGAGTATTAAATTCTGTGAAGGATTTTTTTACTTGGAATTTCTACTACGAGCCTTGCTCAGGCTAAAAGGGGTAGGAAGTAAATTCTAGTCACTTGCTTAGAGTCGCAGACTGTCACATGAATGAATAGCACGCATCTTCTTAAAGGATTTTTTTACTTGGAATTTCTACTACGAGCCTTGCTCAGGCTAAAAGGGGTAGGAAGTAAATTCTAGTCACTTGCTTAGAGTCGCAGACTGTCACATGAATGAATAGCATGCATCTTCTTAATAAATTGAAATATTTGCTAAAATTTTATCAAGTTAAATCTAAAACTATTTCGGCCAATTTGTTCCTTGGAGGATACTTTGATAGGATCTTTTATTTTCCCCGCATTAATGATTGCAGCCAGAATTTTCCAAATGTCAATATCATTATGAAATGTTCTCATATTACATAACAGTAAAATTTAACAAGGGCACCCGCACAAAACAAACTTCTTTGCTTGAGATTACATTCACATTGTTGAGCACAGTAGAGCAGATCCGGGAAATGCTTTGATTTTTTTGTCTTTGTTATTCAATTCTTTGCTCTCTTTCTCACTACTCAACTCAACTGCATAAAGGTCAGGAACCCAATCACTCAAGCAAATGTGTTGGGCAGACAAATGACTTATCCTCAGCGCATTAGCTTAGCTAATAGGTTTTCCAGGTCATAGGTGAACCGACATTACAAAGGAAAAAAAATTGCAATCATACTTATTAATTTTTTATTAACAATGCTAACTCCATCACGTTGTTCAACTTTTATTGCAAAATAAAATTCATTTGATTTGGTTTTTGCGCATTAAATCAGAATAGCTAGGATTACGCTACGAAACGAACGAAAAATATAGCATATTGGTATATATCCACTTAAGCGATAAAAAATCCATAAGGCATTTTTTCCACAAGTGTGAATGCGAATTGCAAGTCCGAGAAATAAATCTCATGATGTGTACGAGTACGCTAGTGGAGAGAAGTCATTGAGCTATAAATGATGTTGGTTTGGTGTTGGGAGTAGTGTAATGACATTTAATTTCTTCTTGTTCCCCTTATTTGGACACTTGAATCTTGAATGGAACAGCCAAGCCAGGCATTGCCATTGCATTTACACTTGCACTTCCCAATTAGACTTCCTTTTCAACGTGATGAGACTGACAGAATTTTTTCTTATTTCCTTTCTCCGTCGACTCGATCAAAACAACAGGAGGGTGGAATATCAGGAAGTACAAAATTTTCCCAGTCATTCCTTCTTGGCTGCTGACCTTTCCTTTTCTCTGCAAAATCTTACAGAATACATAAATAAATTTCATTCTGGCCTGTTGGACTGTACGGACATGAAGTACGATGAGTACAATGCCCATCCAATTCAGATAATCAGCTAATTCCTCTTGATCTAGTGTGACTGACGAGTTGTCTCTCTTATGTCTGGGAAAATAGCACAGGAGAGGCTTTTATTTCCATTTTAGCTAAAACTCATGTGTGGAATTGAATAGACAAGTACTTCTCTTCACTTTCCGTGAAATATCGTTGAAGCTGAAGAAAGTGTTAAATTTTGCATTAGAATATTCTGCTCTGAATAATTTGCAAAAACTTAGTTTAGCTTGCATTTTTTCCCGGCTTTTGATTTGATGAATCATTCGTTTTTAGAATAAACTCAGTCAAATAATTTCACGTCTCTTGCTATGTCCTGGGCATTAACATTGGTGATGTTTACTCTCCGATTTGGCCTGGGTTGAATGGATTATTAATGTGGGAAATGAGTGCAGATAGATTCTGATCTGGCATTACTTTGATCCTTTCTTATTTTTTCTTGCCGTTGCACGCTGTAGTGCAAACAAACCGTCCTCATTAAGGAATGGAATGAAATGAAAGCGAACTACTATGCAGTGAAGAACCAATGAGCAGAAAGATCAAAATCAAGCTTAATTTTACATTTACATTCTTAGCAGAGAATCAGAGAGATTAGACCTGACTAATTAATCAAACTTGATTAGATTTTGAACTACTTGCACTTGCACCTTGTGAAAATGCGAGTCAGAAATGGAACAATCAATCAAAATTCAAGCGCATTAACTAAATTTGAAAATGAAAATATATAGAGAAAGATTAAAAACTGTGAGGCTAGGCTAAAATATTAATAAGCAGCAAATCGAATTTTGTTTTACGTTTTATTCCATAACCACTACCGGGAGAATTAAACTTAACTAAATAATGGTTCAATCTTTAAAAGTAAAGCAGAAGATGGACTAATTCCTAAAACTAATTAACACGGACTGAACTATCCTCTGAAGGAATTTAAACAAACAAACAAATTTTAAACATGAAAAAGATATTTTAAAACTTTAACTAGACGGTACGTCAAAAATGAGTCAAAATCATTTCGGACGATTGCCGAGAACCTGAGGAACAACAAACAACTTTGTAACTAAAATTAAAATTAAGATAATTTATTCCTATTTAGTAGGCTCAAAATTATTACAAACAAAACTTAAATTATCAAAGATAGATATGACGTGAAATTAATTATTATTTTATTTCCTATCAAATATTTGGCAGTGATAATCGCTGGAGGTGGAGATAAATCATAGCAAGGTGCTTGCTAAGTTGACATACAAATTAACCAATGTCGAGTTTATGAGTTTTCGAATGACTCGAGATTTTGAATTGGACGTTTATCAGAAGGTGAACAAAGAAGCACACAAGTTTGCAGAAGCTCTCAGTATTTTAACATCAAAATAAACACTAAGAAAGTTTATATAATATTTACATGGCTGGCCGTCATAAAATCCTTAAATTAACAAAACAACAGTTCAACATATTCTATGATTGAATAAATTAGCCAATCACACTCAACCAATCAAAACTACGTACTAATTTTGTGTTTGACTAATTTTATGGCTTAAAATGAAAATTATACCCTAAACACATACACATCTAAATTATGGAGTACAAGTTCGATGATATTCTTCTATAGTTCGAATCGCAGACAAATGCCCTTCCATTTTCGACGTTAGCATTTCAATTTGTCGTAATACATCCTCGACTCTTCGATCGTGCTCTGTATACTCTCTTTCAATATCTGTTCATAAAATATTCATAATGATAAAGCTGAATTTATAATCGTTAATATCTTGAGTATTACCTTTAAGCTCAGTTAACTTTTCGTTTACATTACTGGCCAAACGATTAGCACGAGTTTGAAGTTCATCTTTCTCCTTCGCTTCTTCAAAACCTTTCAATTTTTTCTGTAAGGCCTTTGAAACAACCTCGTACTCAGTTTTTAATCTACAAAACAACAGAATCAGTTAGGAAATAAAATTGGAACCATGGTACAAAATGAAACACACCTGTCAGCACTTTCTTGAACAGAAGTTGCGTTTTGAAGAGCAGACGTGGATTCTTTCTTTGCTTGTGCCCTTTTCCGCTCATTCTGTAGAATTTTTCGTTGAAGTTCTTCTAAACGTTTTTTCAAGGTTTCGGCTTCATCTTGAGATTCCAAAGCTTTTTTCTCAGCATCTCTAGTCTCACTGTCAATCTAAATAAAAATGTTATTTAAGTCAAAAATTAATAACAATAAATTAGTTAATGCGAGCCCTACTTGTTTGAGGTCAATATCTGCGGCGGTTATGTCTTCCTTCGCTTTTTCAATTGCAGACTCAGCATTTTTCTGTGCTTCCTTAGCCTTGTCCAATTCATAGCGTACTTGGACAGCCTCTTGAAGAATCTTGTTTGACTCGGCTCTGAAAGCATTTAAAATTAATTAGTTCCACAAGTTTTCATTATAGTATTAGAGTCGGCATTTAGTATTAGAGTATTAATACTATTGTATTTTTCTTACGCCCTATCCTCGGCACGTTTTTTCAGCGATTCAGCGTTATGAAGGTCGTATTGTGTGGCACGGAGAATGTCATCAATGTTATTTAAGTCTGATAAACTGTCCCGGATTCCTTCGGCTAATTTGTCAATTTGTTCAGGACGGAGTGTGATGTTCTTACTCAAAACCTAAGTGAAAATTTCGTAAATAATAATAATATATAGAAGTCAAACAAAAATTGTAATTCACGCACATCTTGTGCCAAAGTTCGAATGTCACTGGGAGTAGCCCCTGATGTGCTAAGGAACTCCTTGATTTCTTTCTCCAAATTCTCAAGGTTTGCCTTTGCATTATCAGATTTATTTTTTGCTCTATCAGCTTCATCGAAAGCCATTTCAGCATCACGTTTCGCTTCATCCACTTCGGTTTTTGCTGCTGTGACCTAAGTGCAGAGCAAATTGAAACTAAATTTGAATCAATGAAAGGGATTAAGTTAGGTAGTACATCATACAGATCTTAGCAAATCCTCTGCGTCCGTATCCTTCCGTTTCAAATCTGTAAACGCATCTTGGGCGTATTTCAATGCAGCCTCAGCCGTTGTGACTGCTCCTTCACAAGAAATCCCACCACAATATCCGCAACCAGCTCCACCACAATGAGAGTCACAAGGATCCCCGCCTTTATCACACACGAGAGTATTGAGCTCTGGGAAAACGTAATTAATGTCATTCAAAGTAGTTTCCAATTTTCCTAATGATTCCGTAACTTCATCGCGTTTTCGTTTATTTTGAGGTCCAATTTGATTGAGCAGGGCTTCAATTCGACGGCGTTGTCTCTCAGAAGCGTCCAAAGTTCGTTTGACATTTGCAGCTCTTCGTACAGCTGCGTCTGAACGTTTCTTTGCTTCTCGTGTCAGATTGAGCGCACCTTAGGTTCAAAGATTTATATTATTCCGGTATCTTAAATCATATGGACAGAAAAATATAATTTGCAATACCTTCAATGTTTGCCTCTTGCAAATTGATAGCACTGCCCTTCAGAGTGTTTGCTGATGCTTGTAAGGAATCGACCTTTCTTTCCAGTTCGCTCAGTGACACATTCGCCAATAAAATTCTCTGAGAAACATTAGCAAGCACTTCTCCAGCACCATCAAGTTGAAGAGATGTATTTGCAAATTTGGCCCTAGAGTAATTAAAAATTGTAATAGATAATACATAGACAACTAATTTGACTTTCAACCTTACTTTTGGTCATCAACCATCTGTTGTAGATTCTCTATATCCAAACTACTCACACTCGAACTTTCTAAAAGGCCTTTAACTTCGTCAATTCTTGTCTGCATTGTTTCAAATTCTCGGGTATAGGCACCAGTTGCCCCTTTCTGTTTAATTTGAGATGCAGCTTCAACGACTCGGCCAGTTTGATCTAGCGGGCACAAATATGGAACCATGTATAAATAAGTAAACGACAAAAAATTATAGCAGCGAGTACATACCTTTAAGTTCTCCGATGATTCGATCCCAATTTTCAAAACATTCTCCACAAGGGGAACAAGAAGCGGCATAGCCAATGAATGAACCAATGAATCCACGTGCACATTGGTCGCATTTAGTTCCACCAATTCCATCGATGCAAACACAACTACCGTTTGTTCGATCGCACTGCATAGTAGCTGAACCTCTTTCATTACACTCGCAAGCTACAAAATACGAAAATATTAATTGCAATTCATCAGTCGTTACTATTACAAAATCTTACGGAAGCATTCCAATCCAGGATTTCCCCAAAAAGTGGCTTCACATTGGTCACATTTTCGCCCACCAAACCCGGGTTTGCAATCGCATTGTCCATCATACTGAAAAATAAGAAAATGTATTTGCTACGGTCAATGCGATTTCGTAAAATAAGTACTAACCAGATTGCATTGAGTACTGAGCGAGCCGCCGAGATAACAATCACACGCTTCGCAACCTTCACCACTTGCAATTTTCCAATGGTCAACTTTGCATTGGTCGCAAGAAATTCCAATTACATTTGGCAAACATTTACATTGTCCAGTCGTTCGATTGCAAGATCCAGCGGAGGCATCAGTTCCCAAAATATTGCAGACACAATCTGATAAAAAATTGAAAATTAATTAAAATTTGTTTTCAAGTTTATTAGCATGAATAATTTGAGACTTACTCCTGCACATTTGATGAACAGCATCTCCATAATAGCCTGGCTTACAGTCCTCACAACTGAACCCTTCGGTATTGAACAAGCACTGGAGACATTCACCAGATTTCAAGTCACAGTTACCAGGTCGAGATATGTCAATGTTGTTATTACAACTACATGGTCTACATTTTCCTTTGGGGACTTCTGGATTTCCAAAATAATTGTCCGCACAAGTGTCGCATCTTGGTCCTTGATGTGTTTGCATAAAAAGTGATTTAAAATTCTGGCTGATAAAAAAACTACAAGTATTTAAAGTAGAATTCTCACCAGAGTATCCTTCTTGACATTCGCAAATCACATCATTCGTGATTCGATCCAAAGCACACCGTGTGGCAAACGAATGTTCAGTATCCAATGTGCCAGGGCATGGACAGGGTCTGCACAATATATTAATTCCTAGTCGAGGATCCCCGTAATAACCTTCGATGCACCTGTCAAATATTTTATTTTAGATTCTAGTTTTTCCCTTAAGGATATTAATTAGATTCAAAATTACCTATCACAAGTACTTCCAGTCGTGTGATCTCGACAATTGATACAACTTCCAGTCACTGGATCACAAATGTCTGCAAGTCCATTGCAATTACATCTCTGACAATTGGGAAAGTTCCAATATCCTGGTTGACACTGATCACATTGGAGTCCATAAGTATTTGATCTGCAGCGGCACTGACCGGATTTTGCGTCGCAGAAATTATCAAGGGATCCAATTGCGTTACACTCACATGCTAGACAATTAAAAAACATTAAAAATGTTCGACGTCAACTAAATTATTTTTACACTAATCGATTTTATTATTTTTTTCAATTATTAGTCAAATTTTGCTTACGTCGACAGCCTTCTGGGCCAAAACCATAAGTTCCTGGTGCACAGCGGTCACAAGTTCTGCCAACGACATTTAATTTACACTGGCATTGACCACCCAGGGTGTCGCATATGCTACTGATTGATCCCGTTGGGTTACATCCACATGCAAATGCTCCATCAAAAACATTGTAGCCAACGCTGTACAATAGCTTTTTGCACTCTTCGGGAACCGGATATCTCGAAGCACTCATGAAGGCTTCTCCGCATCGATAGCGATCAAATAATTGTTTTCGATAGCTATTCTGTTGCGTTCCGTGGAAAAATGGAAGGCCATCGGTTCTTGGGACTAATGCAATCTAAATAATATCTCGTTTATATCATGTTATGCCCCCAGTTGGAAGATAATCGTGTTAAAACATTAAATTATAAAATACCGAATCAATCAGAACAGTTGCTGATGGGCCTTGCGATATTCGATCATGTGATTGCATTTCTAACCGAATTGTGTATGTTTTCCCACGCTCCAGGCATAAAGGTGGGTAAACCAAGGCTTCTGCGGCTTCTGAAAATAACAAAAATGTTGGGGTCAGATTTGTTGTCAAGATTTTGCCTTTTGTTGAACAACTCTGAATTCCTTTGTTTACCGCTTCTTAGGTGCACATTGATTGGCGTATTGAATGGAATACTATTGGCACAAGGGCCATCCGGGTCCGGAGGAGAATCTGCTGTAATGATCACATTTGCTTGTTGCCAACCCTGGTGCTATAATAAAATAAATTTTGTACAACAATGTAGGAGGGGCAATCAGAGACTAAAAACGAACCTGTGGTTCATAACGAACAACTAAATCATAGTCCATGGATGAAATTATATTGTCAATTGTGAATTCTAAATGGGACTCGTCGAATGCACGAGACAAATCCAACTCCGGTCCAAGAAGGTTTTCTTCCATCTCGGTATGGTTCACGAACAACTACTTGGCAGTTCTAAAATAGAAAATTAATTCAGTGTAGTAGTCGGGTTCTAATTATGCATTAGCAAATTCTCTAAGAATATGCACATAGAGATACTCTTACCGGACTGGTTTGAGCTAGTTCAGCTTCGTAAACCAAATGATCCAAATTTCCAGCAAAATATTCCTGTTCCGGTATGCTACAGTTTCGGTTTCCGACGTGCGGTCGACAACTGGGGCAATCATATGCATTTTATGTGTCTGTTATGGAATCTTTAAAACCGAATTATAAAATGAGTCATTACCGACACTGCCCAGTGATAACATCGCAATTATTATCATATGCTCCGCCGACATCGCAATCACAAGGTTTGCAGCCATCTCTTTCTTCCGAGAGTCCATAAAACTCAGGGAGACATTGATTGCAATCTCGACCAGTCACGTAGCGTTTGCAGGTACATTCTCCACTATACACATTACATCCTTGATTCCCAACCGTTCCCGTCAGATTACAAGTACAGGCTAATTATAAAAATTGAAATTTGAAATCTAATAGCCAAATTATTATGTACAGGCGATTGTGCAGAACTACTTACGCTTGCAGCCTCTTGGATCTGTTTCGTTCAGACTCCAGTACCCCTTTTCACAGTAATCGCATCTTCTTCCAATCACAAATTCTTTGCAATGACATTTTCCTGCTTCAACATCCTTGTCTGTGTCACTTTTCAAAGAATCGCAAATGCCACCGTCCAATGATCCACGAGGATCACAATCACAAGCTATGAAGATAAAATTTTTATTATAAGTTTTTAAAGTCTAATTCGAAGGAAAGATATTTAGAAGACTTACGTTGACAAACATTTTCATCTGTGAGTGGCAAATCTGGACTGACGTAGTAGTAAGGTTTGCATTGTTCACACTTGTGTCCAACTGTATTATGTTGACAGTTGTCGCATACACCACCACTAACGTTGCCTGATGCTTCAAACACTGCCGCATCAAAATGGCAACTGGATGCATGGTTATTACAATTGCAACCTGGTTTATATATAAAACTTTATCATTTGTCCAATGATACGATATTGATCAAAATAATTTGAAAAAATTACGTTTGCACGCGTTTGTCAATTTTCCAATAGCCGGCTTCCAAGGCAGATCTCTGTAAAACTCTTCACATTCTTCGCAATTGAGTCCTTTGGTGTTGTGGGTACATTCACAGCGTCCGTGAACCATATCCGGTCTTGGCTCCACGTTCAAGAAAGGATTTCCATAGCCTGGGATCCCTGGTAAGCATCGGGATGCATGTCCATAACACGAGCAAGATCCACGAACCACCATTTCATATATAGCGTAGTAATATTTTTCCTACAATTAAATTAATTTATACTACTCTGTCAACTTTTTACGTCTTTATTTACCCCAAAAATTTTAATTTAGGTCGTATCACCTGAATTTCTTGACGTCGGTCCAACAAATCATCCCCGAGAGTATGCAGTTTTGTGAAATTGATTCGAAGGTTTGTCATTTTCAGAAGATTTTGTACTTCTTGAGAGTATGGATCGTGGATATGAATATTACGGGGAAGTACACGGAAGATAGCCTAGATTTAGAAATTATAATTTAAAATGTAC
Source organism: Thalassaphorura encarpata (assembly GCA_009869925.1). NCBI lineage: Eukaryota > Metazoa > Arthropoda > Collembola > Poduromorpha > Onychiuridae > Thalassaphorura > Thalassaphorura encarpata. The sequence continues at coordinate 28,586 of WJEZ01000301.1, forward strand.
TCTACATTAAGAATTGCTAACGATTCTTTTTTTTTTAAAATGACCTCTCCTTCAGTTGATGGCTGAACTTCTGAATATCTCGACTCGCAAATCACATCAGTAATATTTTTGGCAGGTCCTTTTGGAATGTTTGGAAATGAAAATTCGCAGTCATAAGCAAGGTAACGATAAACCTGAGAGTACAAAAGAGTAGAAACTATCAAAATATGCACATTTTCTACAATATACAGAGAAAATATTTGAGTATTAGTGTAGCAACCTTCCATGTCCTTCCAAAATCGAAGGATCTTTCAATCAACATAGCTGCAGGACGAAATGTTTTGAATGTGATGATCAAATGTGTAAAATGAAATTCAGCCTCTAAATCTAATCTTATCGAGACGTTTTCTCTTCCATTCTCTGATTGCCACCAGGATCGCTGTTGTGTCCTAAACCGTAAAGAAAATCAATCAAAGAAATTCATTGAGAGTGAAAGTAATTGCGTTAAATGGGGGTGGACTCCAAGCTTAGCATTCATGAAGCAGAAGCAAAGAAACTATCTTCATTCTAAGCATCCGCATGTTTGCGTGTGTTGTGCTCTGCCTTGGTCAGTCAGTCTCATTGATTAATGATAAAATTGAATGAAAATTTATAGACTTATGATAACCTGAAGAGATCTCTGCTGCGTTCTGAGACAGGGGCGCCGGCTTATGCGTACACAAGTGTACAAAAATATAAAGTAATCTTACCCAGGGTAGTTTCGATGTAGAATATTATCTATCCTATGACTCAAGCCTGGGTTGTTCACAAATCTATCCCGGGAGTCACAGCGAAAACATTTTTTCTTATCTTCTAAATGTGAAACGATGCAATAGCGCTCCTTGAGTTCAAAAGAATAATACGATTTAGAATATTTAGTAAGAATAAACCGTGGTATTTTTTAATATTTCTAAATCTATAGAAATAGCTAAGTAAACATTTTACCTCGCCCTGCATTCCGCAGGTGGAAGACGCCGTCAACTTGGACTCTCGGCCAATGAGGAGATTCCCTGTGGCCGGGTAACAGGAACTTTGATCGCATGGATGCGGTCTTGTGGGAATATATCCGGCTAAAATAATTGGACTTTATTAATTCGGATCATAGGCCTAGTGAAATACGAGCTAGAGAACTGAATATGACTACGAGATTAATTCTAACAAGTTTTACAAAGATAGTCGTTTCCTCATTTAGGAGGTTTTTGACGGTTTGGCAGTTTGTTGGAGCGATGCAAGATCTGTTAGTAAAATAATCCACAATCCATCCAATATTTATTTAGTACGTGTTAACCCTTCACTTTTATGTGTGGCTTTGGAACACATCACCAGAAATAGCATCAGCCATTGATTCCACCTCTACTACAATTTTAGTAAGAGTTGAGCTACATTTATCAGATAAGCATATAGCGCAATCCACATAGTTGTTTGGTTAATGAGCTCAGATAATCTTCCAATTCCAGGCAGGATAGGTGAGATTATTCAAGATGGCTCCAGACATGGAAGCGTTTTTGTGGGTCAAACATACCTCTTCCACCCTTTCTTCCATTTGGAATAAATACTGGTGTAAAATGCTGGATTGGATTCATTGATTCATCTGTAAAAACTTTATTTGGACCCCCGCGTCCGTTTTCCCGGATGAAGAGAGTAATGTTATTGTAATCAGAGCTAGAGTTGAGTCCATTCGGAGAAACAAAGGTTTGATTCCTATGGGTTAAAGTGTGAGATCCGAATGGCCCTAAAATGTCTCCTTTAGCATCCTTTTCAAATGAGACTCGAGTTTCACTCTGAATTGTTTGGTGGATTTGCTTTTCTTGAAGACGAGTTTGATCAATGAGGTAATTTTTCTGTGTGTAATTTCTGAAATATCCGCCGACATTCACAGATCTCGAATCCCGCAGTGGATATGAGACCTTATGACTACGCCCTATTATTTCAGTCCCTGAATTTTCTCTTCTAGTAGTAGTCATATGCCAAATATCTAATAAATAATACACATTTTCTAATTCCTGGGCCAAATAATCGAAATAGATTTGAACTCCTATGCAAAATAAGTACATGTACGATGCCCGTCAATTTTATGTACTGGTGCAAGGTACTTTTAAATTAGTAGAATGCATAGGTCGTCTGTTCGACAAACATTAGATGTTTCGACGATATTTTTCGCTAGAAATCTGCAATCGTACAAATTTCTAAGCATAAAAAAGTTGAGACCTGTTTTCATACCTCTTGGTTGGGATCTTCTCGGATCATCCGACTGGTAGTCATCAATTTCATTGTCTAAGGACGCTATTGTAGATACTCCTTAAAAATAAAAAATAAAAATTCATTTTACAAAATTTAAACTCTGGATACTAGAATAAAAAATTTTAATTCCAATTATTATAATATTCCAGAAGATCTTAACTGAGAAAAAATGGGTTTACTTACCTGCTAATAGTAAGACTGTACAAATTGTGAAACACTTGGGACTGAGACACTTCCACTCCATCGTTCATATACACTCCAACTGGAGAATTTAATTTGACCTTAGAATAGGTAAACTTTAAATTGACAAGAGAGAATGACAAGTAGTGGTCTCTGAAGGTCACTCCCACCACCTCAAGTCATGACATTCCTCATTTTTTCTTCCAACCAATAAATGTTCACTTCCACACTTCCTCATCGTAAGTGTCACACAATTCAGAGTTTTTTCATAAACATTCCACTAAACACTTGTTCATGACATGATTCCAGCTAACGCCAAACAATTGTAAAACGGTCAAGATTCCTTGTTGTTTATGTTAGACGATCCACAAAAGGGCACTGAACGCTAGCTGAGGAAAATATGCATAAATGATTTAATTATTACTAGTGATTAAATAATTATAAATCAAGTGTTAAAATTGAAATGACGTAATGTTAGAGTGAGGAATAAATATGCAGGAGACAAATCTTGAAGAGAAGAGGCCAGGTCCAAAAAAGCACTAAGCACTCTGAAAAAGATGAGTTTGTTCATGATCTGGTTCATTCATTTCAATTCTATCCTAATACTTTGCCTTTGCCTTGCCCTAAGTTCAGTTCCCAATAGATTTTCTTAGCTAGTCTGTGTTAAAATAAATCGACATTATGGACGGACGGATATCCTGTACAATCCCATGAATCCTCAAAACATGGCCTGGATAAGGTCATCAAATCTCATGAAACCCTCACCTCCCACTAATATAAAATGTATAAATGTAAAATGTAATCGAATGGTTCGCCCATCCAAATAACTCATTTAGTTCAGACTCAGACACAAACACTTAATATTAGAACATGGTCCATTCCATATGATTTTAGTCTAACCGAATCATATAACAAGGGTAAAATCCTTTGCTGTTAGACAAGACTAGACCAAGCAAGGCATCCAAGCTCAATCATCAGTCAATAAACCAAAGTCAAATTACGCATTCACTTACAGCACTTTCCTTCTCAACATTAAGACTCCATTTTCATAATGCTTAACAAAATCATATCCAGAGCTCACATTTATCTAGTTTACCCTCTCCCTAATTTGAATCGGTTTTAATCATAATCCATGAAAACTAATTTATTGACCTTGAAATTAAAAATTCGGCTTAGCTGCTGAAAACTTAATTTTAAATATTATACATCTAGTTTAGTTAACTAATTGAATTGACCATATTAAGAAATAAAATTAAAAGGCGGATGAAGATGAAGAACCACTGTTCCTTCTGAGCCACCCCCATCCGGGCAAACAGTTATTTTGTTGGACGAGAGGCTACGGATATAATGATAACATTTAAGTCATGAAGTTCAACGTGGAACTTGTACTTGTTCAGTACACTGAGTTGCGACACCAATCATTCATACATTGAATGGATAACTCAACAACCAGCATAATGAGTTAATATTAATTACAAGTATTAAGAAATGGTTGTGCTATTCTAAGAATACTTCGTCAAGATTCGATTCATTCGTCGGTAATGTCTAAAGAATTTATATCCCACACAGCTCAGCGATAATGGGAATTTTTTTTATCCGAGTTTCCTCTCCAAACCTGAACAATTTCATATGTTAGGTAATTCGCTTATTAACAAATTCGGCTTTGAAGTCTGACTCATCAGTTATGCTAGCAGCAAAGCAAGAAATATTATTTTATTTTCCGAATGACAACGCCAGCTAAAGAAATTTTTCTCTGGCAATAACTAAAAATAGTTAGCTTGAATTTATACAATACTCAATACGCAAATTCGGAAAAGTTTGAGAATTCATTTAGTCAATAATTGCCGATTTTGTGTTAATAACTAA
>WJEZ01000302.1:0-32886 GCA_009869925.1 Thalassaphorura encarpata
ATTGTCTTTTGTGTGGTCTGGACTCTGGACATTTGATGATATTCCAACGACGACGACTCGCTCACTCATCCGTTTAATCTACTTAATCTATTTTACCAACCAGTGATGAGGGGGCGGAGTATCAAAGACTCTTCATGTCTGTGTCGAAAACCTAGGAAGGAGTTAAGTAGGCTGAATGGAAATCACCACTAATCAACAATAAAAGGAAATGAGATTGCTTGCCTCCCTAGTCCTTCTATGGAATGAACTCTGATTCTAAACTCAAATCGTTTACAAAGTTCTTCATCCTTTGTTTGGGCATCTATATTTTAAACACAAATGATCCTCTGCTTTTGACAAAATTTTGAAATTACCCTCACTTCTGACTTTAATCAGATTTCAAGTTTTGCCAACGCTTTCGGAAAATTTATGATAAGCAAAAGGATAAGCGTTGGAAAACAGAAAATAAATAAATTTTGTTGCTTAAATATTCAAATATTTGCACAACCTGAAATTTTTAATAATTTTGACAATCTGAAATTTAACTAAAGCTCTTCAAATTTGAAAATTGGTTAAGTATATTGAATTTCTGTCAATTTTTTAATTACATCTCATTTTTCAAGTAGTTTTAATTCAAACCTGAACCTCTCACTCAAGATTGAGTTTTTCTTTTAGAATCCATCATCAAGATGGAAATTTTACATGGCATAGTACTTGGTTATTTTGTACTCCTTTTGAAATTTTGGTTGAGGGTGAAATAAAGGAATAGACGAGAGTCTCAAAGCTTCCTTTCATGAAGATACCATTAATCTGAAAAGAAATGACAGTTCACCTGGCCAGGAATGCATTGCTTTTTCCAAGGAGTGAAAGCAGAAGCCTTGGTTGGCTAAGCTCAAGCTCAGCCATGTTCTCCAATACAAGGACTCTAGGCTGTAGCTGAAATTTTGTACTGGGCACGGGAAATATATTAGGAATAAAATTACCACTACTCATTCTTCTCACCACTATTCACACGCCTTTCCCTTGTGACAACCCCTTCCTTCTCTCTCTACACTTTTGTCCTTTCTCTCGTTTTTCATGCGACTTTGGATTTTTTGGTGGTGTCTGCCCTCCTTGAATGAATTTTTTTTGTGTGGTCTAAGAAAAGTCTTGCAGCAAAATATTCTGCCCTGTACAACAAAGTTTCCAAGTTTAGCTTCACTTTTGACCTATCGTCGTTCATAACAAATGTCTGACAAGCTTTAAATTTAAAAAGACGTTAACTCGACATTTTTTTGGTAAAGTTTTATCTGTAGCAAAATAATTTCATCTTAATTCCTTATTACAGCAGGAGCAAAGAGAATTTCATTTCCTATTTTGCATTCAAGCAGCCTAGTCAATCCTAATTTTGAAAACGAATGGAAAGCAACGGGTCGTGAATATTCCATGAACTATGCCAAGGAATTGATAGGATTATGTTCTCCATGTTCAAAATAATGAACCATAGCAGACCCTGCTCAAGTCACTCACACTCATCCCCCTGTCTTTTCCACTTCGTCAAACCCATGACGATAGAATACATGCATGCATGCAAAACCCGCCAAAAAAAATCCAAAATGTTCTTACACATTTGTACATTGAATTTTCAGTCGAGTCTAGTGGAAATTCATCCTTGCCCTTTATATTGTGGACCTTCTTTTTGAACTATGGATTTGTATATGAGAGTCCCAGCAAAAAAATTCTTGTACGGGTGAAAGTGATGGATTTCTAGATGCATGCCTCTTACATGGCAGACTCTGTTGTTGTTATGATGTGGCTAGATTATTTTTCGTGGTTAACTTCAGACTCCATTCCATGCATTACATAAGAAGTTTTTTTTTCTCCTCATTTTCTTTTGAGTCTTTTGTGCAGCAAATGAGCTCAAAATTACGACAAGGTTTGGGAACTCTAATAAACGACTTTTTTTTTACTTTCTACCACAATAACCAACCAGGGCATGGCCAGAGGAAAGAAAGCAAGAAAGAAAGAGCCAAGACCTTAACTTTTACTTTCGGTCACGAACTCACCCAACACTAGCACTACGTTATGTTGGACCACCTTCTACATATTTAATCTCTCATGCAAAGAGTATAAGGCAGGCAGAGAGGCCTAGTCTAGCCAGCCAAGCACAAGGCTAGGTTTTCTACCTAGCACTACTCACTTGAAATATTGCATGTAATTTCCTCTTTCCTCGTCTTATCAAACACCATCCTAGACTTGGGCTTCAGAAATGAGGCAAAATGCAATACGTGGAGGTAAGAGCTAAGAAACACTAAGTAAGTATGCCTACGGGCGATAAGAAGGACCAAGGACCATCGTGTCATTATTACCCAATCTCACATGTTCTTCATCTTAGGCTCAAACTGGGAATCCCATTTATTTATTATCGGTTCTCTTCATCATTATCAACAAACATTTAAGAGTTCCTCTCACAAATTAGCAGCAGCAGTGCAGAAATTTGCCACTAGGAGCCAAAGACAAGATTCCGAAAACTTGACTTACAAAATTTTCATTCAATTATAAGGCTACGTAGCCTGAAGCTGAGTTCAACATCTTTCTAGTAGTTAAAATCTTGAATCAATTCAGGAGTAAATATGAGCAGACACTCACATCTTCTACGTGACTCGTGATTCACATTACTTTTGCATTCACCGAAAAATGTGCGCCATATTGTCCATGTTTTTTATCGCTTTTGACAAGAGAGCACAAGATTGAATCAACATCCTTCAAAATAGTTTTTCAAAAAATGGAAGTCTTCAGCGGAAGTTAACATCATTATCCCCAACATTCTGGAGATTACCACCATGTTCTGGTTATATTACTGTTACTAGGCTTACACAAACTCGACATACATGAACACATAAATTCCAATGTATAAAGTCCCGAATAATCGCACCTTTAACCCGTACGTTTCGGTGAGATGGTTCAAATAATCTTACAAACGGAACAGAACGGAACGAAGAGAAATCCCGGAAATTGTGGAAGGTTAATCGCTTTGGTTTGCAAAGTCCCATAGACGAGAGAAAATGAGTTTTCTGTAGTCAGAAGAAGAATTAAAAAGAGATGAGTTAATCTTAGGATGCTACAGAAAAACTTTTCGGTCTCGTAAATTGGATTTCTAATTATTCTTAGTCTTCAGGCTATGCTAGACCCTGCAATGGCAATGATATGAATTTGTATAATGTAAATTTACTTTTTATCCGCACACACGCCTATACTTTGCACTTTGTTATGTGATAGTATCAAAAATTTAAATTTTTTTATAGTTTATTCAACCGCGTGTGTTGAAAATCACGGCATTGTCCCATTTCCATCTACAAAATTTGAATGACAAGGATGTTAAATTCGGGCGTGAATGATTGATTGAGCATCAACGATGTATAGTAGGATTCTCTGGCCCATACAAATTGTTGTGAAGCCATTACACACGTACGTTAGGTATAAAGGGCCAATTTATATGTAAATGGCAAAATTAGATTTCTCTAGAACTTGGATTGACACCCGACTCGGATTCAATTAATGATTCCCGGGATGCACCCTAACTGACTGAGTATGCCATGCCAAGTTGTTGTTTGACTAAGTTGACGAAGAGCTGAAAACTCGTATCGATTTTGCATTTTCTCAGCCCTCTGAAACTCAAGGTACAATTAAACAATGTTGATCCCATCATACGTACGACTACGTGTAGACTGACAAAGTTGTTAATTTTGTAGGTTTTCCGGTACTTAAGTAGAAAATATGAAATTGTAGACGTAGACATGCAAGTAATCTACCATATGCTAAAGATTTAATGAAACTAATGATACAAGGATTCAAAATTATATGGGTGGTTGGTTGGTTAGGCTAAACAAGCATTTCTTATGTGATACACCTGCGGTTGATTATTTTGTACACATAAAGTCAGTGCCTGTGCCTGGGTTGGTTGGGCTTTAAGATTTGAGCCTAGGCGGGCGAGAGTAGAGCCAATTTGTCTGGAAGTAAGTAGAAGATCTTCCCAAACACACTGCATAATTTATGACCCAAGGTCTTACGATATAACACTTTATTCATTTCCACCTCTTCCTCTGTATGATTACTAAAGAACAAAATTCCTTCTCATCCACATTTGTCAGCATGGAAGTCTTAGTTCCAAGAATTTTGAACATCAAATCCTTCCACGTGGCCCATTAGAGTACAGAACTCTTTATAAAGATAAAAAAGTTCCACGAGCTCTAAACTTTTAAATATTTATTTTCACTTTAGCTCTGCTTCTATGTGTACAATACACAATTTCAAAAACTTTGACCTCAACACATTTTCACACTTGAATCGGACAAGATTGAATGCAAATGTTTGAATATTTCCGGAAAGAATTTTTTTCTTTGCCTTAGACTTTTTCTTCTGGACGTTGAGTGTTGAGTAGACACATGATTTTTGCTTTTGTTGTGGAAAGAAGAAAAAGTCCACAAGGAATTGTTGTTTCATTTTATTGTGAAATTGAATGAGAATCACACTTTGACCAAATGCCAGGGCAAACCCATTCTATTGTGAGTGTTTTGTATTGTATTTCTGCAGACGAAGAAAAAAATCTCGGACGTTGTAGTTGTATGATCTCAATTCCTCCGTCCGTTCTTTCACTTTTGTTCCCCTTGGAGACCTGACGGAGGAGGCGAAAAAGCCGGAAAGAACAAAACCTATTCAAAAAAGTTGATCATGTGGGACACATGTGGGCCAATCTTTCTGACCACCAAGACTACTCTTATGGATTTTGCTCTGAACTGCCCTTACCCCTTTTCACACTTTCTACTTCTACTAGCAATTGTTTTTGAATTTGTATCAAAAGAATATTTTGTGATTTTTCACTCCATCCTCACACACATGCACAGACTACACATGCTGAAGAATTCATAGAAAATACGTAGGTTATTTCGCCATGACTCAAGTGAATGGATGCCAAAACTTCCAAAAGAACTACTGTAGTAGGACGAAACAACATGACACGACATGTTTATTTATTTACTAGGAGTGGACATTTTTCAAATGTGTCCTGGACGTTCTTTAAGCTCAAAATTGCACTATGACATGAAACATTGGTTTTCCCTAGGCCTTAGGCTCAAGCTGTTGAAAGAAAGAAGGCACTTAAAAAAGAAATAAAAAAAAGAAGGAGCAGGACAGATTAGCATGAAAGCTGGTCCTGTTTTTATCAGATAAGCTTTTGAATACATGAAGTGAAGTCCATTCAAAATGTTATATCCTGGTGGCACTGGCACTTTCCCTGCCTGTTGAGCCAGAAGAATCCATTCAAGTTGCAGTTACACAAAGTACAGAACAGTGCGAGTAGAAAGTTTTGCTTTTCCCAAAAATTCATTCGTGGCAAAGTAAGCCAGATCCACAAAAGTTTATAAACATATGTACAGACCTTCTACTGTTGAATGCGTGTTTGTTATTAACTACGGACAAGGAACCCCTACTAACGACTCTGCTATTAACTGTTCGGCACAATTAACCTCAGAAAAATATTCGAACTGGTGAACAGTTTCAAAACTCGTTGGGTTTCAGGTTAATGTTCACATTTATAAGGCTACATACAGAATCAGTGGTGTTTTTCAATTTATTCGTATGTCTTATTACTCGCATGTAAAGAATTCTTGCCAGCTAGTGTTTTAACGAGTGATTTAAACCAGACGTGTTTTCTGTAGTTGTGTGTTTTAATTATTAAAAACGTCTTTGTAAGCATTGCCCAATAAATTATATGTAATTCGACCCTGTTTCACCTCCTGGAGTGAATGTTGTCATTACAGAGTGAACATTGCAATTACACTGCTACTAAATATTTCTGCTACTACTACAACATAAATTATAAGGCTACATACAGAATCAGTGGTGTTTTTCAATTTATTCGTATGTCTTATTACTCGCATGTAAAGAATTCTTGCCAGCTAGTGTTTTAACGAGTGATTTAAACCAGATGTGTTTTCTGTAGTTGTGTGTTTTATTAAAAGCGTCTTTGTAAGCATTGCCAAATAAATTATATGTAATTCGACCCTGTTTCACCTCCTGGAGTGAATGTTGTCATTACAGAGTGAACATTGCAATTACACTGCTACTAAATATTTCTGCTACTACTACAACATAATATTTGTCCAGAAGTTGAGTTATTTCTGGATATTCTTGTCCAAGATGGAGAGTAGGACTAAACTATGAAATGCAAATTGAATTTGTGCATGTTGAACAGACATGAAGTGAGGAAAGTTAAATCCTTTGAGTATTTTTGTCCATTTCTGTCCTGACGTGAGATTTCCTTTTGTTTTAGCCAAGAGTCGCATGAAAATTGAGGAACAAAAGCAAAAGCAAAAGCATCAGAGTTCATGGGAGCAGAGATTTCATTATTCATGAATTATTCAATGAATCAGATTCTCAACAGAGTCAAAGGCAGGGGCTCATAGGGAGGTCATTTTCTATTCCTAGTTCTACAAACATGAACCATGTGTTTTGTGTTATGGGTCAAAATAGGAGAACAAATTTGAGTCGTTCTACATTGAGCAATGTAGTAATAAGTTTTGAGTGCCGTTCCTTGGCATTGACCATTGTGTTGGGGGGTAACCCGCATTCATGATCGTGTAGTGGTTAGACGTAATCGCAAATTTGCAAGAATTTCTCGCATTGCTACTGCTAGAGACTCTTTTGAAAAATCCCAACTTCACATTCAGACATAAAAATAAATAGGGAAGGCGGGGGAGCCAAAGAAAAAAAATGTACGTATGTTGTGTTGTATACAAAATGAAGGCAAGAGGCAGCAGCATGTTGTGTTCCCGCCATTCCCGCCTTAGGATTTTACATTTTATTCCCCCTACTAAAGTCAGATATTCAAGAATGCCCTGATGCCATGAAGCAATTTATTCCATCTGTTCCCTTCACCAAAAACATGTGAACTGTGCAAGGTGTCTGAAGCGGACGATGGCGGGTAAAGTGGTAAACCATTTCTCGGAGATATGGAGAACCTGGAACGGGTGTCTGGATTCCTGTGCTGTGTTCTGCAATGCAAAGTAATAGGACCGATTCCATGGATAGTAGCACTACTACCTTTCCCCAGTTGTATTTTGTATCCCTTGGCCCTGTTTACATATATTGATGGGGAGTCTAGCTCTAGTAGCTCAATGTTTGCTTTGCATTGGACAGATCCCAAACTCAGTTTTTTTGAAGGTGTGAGTGAACACCTGTAGCATTCAATAAATTTTCCCACTTTCAAACCAACAACCTTCTTCCAGCTACACTTAAGATGGTCAGAATTACAAATATCCTGTCCACGTTCTCAGCCTTGGTACACTACTACATCGAGTCAATTTTTTATTTTGTCCGATTCGAATCGAATGCTCCTCTGCATTTTTAGCAATCAATCTATTAAAATTCTATTCACAACTTGGCCAAGGCTAATGCCTAGTGATGGAATATTTATGCGTTTCTAATGAGAATAGAACTTCTAGTTTCGTAGTGGATTTGCTAATTTTGTCTGAAATTGCGTGTACTTTTTAACATGCTCTTCCTCCCATTTCACTTGCTCAAAGTTTAAGAGCTGCTCTTCATATGTTTTGAAAAGAGTTTAGAGGAACATAAAGTGCCACAATTCCCCGAGCCCAGCCGAGCCATTTCTTTCATCCTCATACATTTCTCATATTTGTTGAAAATTGTTTGAGCACACGCACGGATGGGGTTTATGTATAGTTTAAGAGGAATGAACAAAAATATATATCTAAATGGAATTGAGCACGGAGAGAAAAAGAGAAAACTGAGACTTCCTTCCTGCCCAAGCCAAGAATGCCCGGATTGAGACTCCTTTCTCCACGCTCTCTGTGTAAAGTGAATTAATATTTCAATCCCTGTCTGAATGTTGTTTCAGCCAGCCAGTCTACTGCGGGTGAAGAAAGCTGGGACAAATAAAATACATATGCAAACATACAAGGAAATTGCATGGGCTAAAGTTCTCTTCGCTCACTCCTTTACAAATAAAATAAGTATGCACGTAGTAGTTATTATGTATCATTTTTCACAAGTATACGGTGTGGGGATATGAGGACGGGAGGCTCTTGGGGAAAAATCTAAGAGAGTTGTGGCTGGTAGAATGTCTCCTACTATATAAATATTAATTCATGTTCTACGCGTCGCCACAATTTACAAGAGTGTTTGCCAAGGGGGATGAAAACATACCCCTTTCTCCCTCTTGATCAATTATGTGATAATTGAGTCAAAATAATTGAGTGTAAATGTAAACAAACACAGAGTTTCTGTCAAGTTATTCCTAAGAACTGTACTTCTCTAATATTATTATCAGGAGGAGACTTTGACTCATAGGGTCTTCCAAATTGATAAAAGCTCCGGCCTGTGGGCAGTATGAACTTTTTTAGTGTTATTTATGTGGACGTGTTGATTGAATTATGGGAAGAGGAAAGGAAAACATTTAGCCCTCATAATTTGTGTTGGGTTGAGTTGATTGTGTGCTTTTCAGATTAGGACTCGACAGGCTGACTGGCTGGCTGGTGCTTGGAAAAACAAGTGTAGGAAGGAGATTCTGATGGCACTTCTCTGTTTTCTACTTGAGGGAGAAAGTGGAGGACATCCATCCTTGCTTCCTCCGTGCTTTCACTCCCAAGTAGCAAAAAGTGATTTATGCTTCCTCCATACTAAACTAAAATGCCAAATTAAACAAGGTTCACAATCATACATTTGGGAAAATGCGTATATTTGTAAATGTAACGAGGATGACCATATGTACGTAGTCATGGTCATCCATCATTAGTAATTTCTTTATATAAATATCTGAGCCCATAGCCAGTCAGGTTAGATTCTCACGGAAGAGCATGTCAAGATAGTTTAATATCTGAGACAAGTTTCTTGTGGTTTTTGTTTGGTTGCTCCCTAATTCTTCAATTTCCTGGATTGGAGGACTAGGTAAGGTATAAAGAAATAACTGGAAGACTTAGGGTTTCTCTCACTCACCTATATTCTCTCAAAATAATTTGATAAGAGTGAGACGGAGAGTCACCAGGGAGAACAAATTGAACTGAATTGGTTCCTCCTTGCCTACGTGCTCTTGCATGGAAAATACACTAAGGAGCAAAAACCAAGGAAGACTTGGAGCAAACTAGCTGGGCTCTTTTCCAAATGAACCTGGGGACAGGAGAAAAATGTTCTATAGATGTTCACATTCACCTCCTTCCGCCCTAACTAAGTGCTTCGCTTTTATTTTGTCCCAAATAACAAATTTTAGGTGAAACGTATTTAGGAGTAATTTATTATGCACAGTCATTCCCCAGAAACCCTTTCGGCTCTAGAGTTGTTTTCTTTGACAGGCCAACAAAATATTACGACTGGCTCCCACGCTTGACCACTTTATTGAGGAAAAGACGCAAACTACTTCAGAAACAACGAGCCGTATCCAGCCACATATGTCTCATAATTTAGACGAAAAAGGTAAAAGGATTGACAAATCTCATTTTCCCTTTCCTCAAGAAATTCATTTAAATTTTAATGGGAAATCGACAAATCACTTACTTAGTTTGAAAACTATTATTATTAAAAGTGTAAATTGTTTCTGTACATGAGTCAGACGATAAGTTTGCTGCAGCACTTGTATTTTGTACCTTTGTGGGAAAACTAGAATCTTTTGTCATGTTCTACTTTTGCCAACTTTTGGTGTCTCTGTTAGTGATGGCTGGCTGAACTAAAAAATTTCACCAACTTTCTATGAAAATTAAACATGTCAAAATCATGCGGAAAGCTAACATGTAGTACCACCGGGTGGAAGGCATAGTGATGACGAGAAAATGAATGTGATCAGTACAAATGTGTTTTTGAGGCACATTTTCAAGAAATCCACATCAAAGGGAAGAATTAGGAATTCTAATTTAAAGTTTTTTGTCCTAGATTTATTTTCCTATGATTTTTTAGTTCTAAACCTCTAATTTGGAATTTCCTTATTGATTGTATTTGGGCCTAAGCACGTACTAATAAATCCAGAAGATTTAGTCGCATTAATTTCCTTCTTTTCTTTGTGAATCTTGCTTTTTTTTTCTTTGAAGCAAACTTTGTGGGTAGAAAAAAACAACATGGATGGATTGTCAAAAGAAAATTCCATCAAATCCTTTCTGGAGTCTTGATGATTTTCTCAATCACGAAAGCGCGTAGGACTACATCTGGATTTTCCATCATCATTTCTCGTAGTTAATTTGTAGTTGGGTGGTTCTGAGAGTGAGGAGATTTATGGGTTAGGAAAGCAAGTTGTGAGAAACTCATCAAAGGGCGCATCACCTCAACAACCACCGTCTTGGCACTTTCCTCTCATCCTTTCCCAATGATGGAATTTCTTATCAGACCACTATTCTAAACCCCGGGTATCTTCATTATGGTCTCGGCTTGGCTTGGAATTGTGGTGGTGGTGTTGGTGGTAATTTTCACACCTATATCCATGGCATGGCATGGCATGACTTAGAATTAAACGTACCCGCAATGAAGACAATTAGGCAGACGGTGAGACAAGAATGGAGTCCAGCCGGCATGGCAGCTTCCCCACTCGAACCCCTAAAACATTCAAAAAATTCAAATACAATTTAAATAGACTCAAAATGTTTACATGAGTTCCCTGTATAAACTTTATCCGGATAAAAGAAATAAAGAGGACAAAGTGTAAGACGATAAACGGATTTGGTTCATAAAATACATGAGAATCAATAGAAGGAAAAAAGCAAAGTAAAAGCGGATGAAGAGCCAGGGAAAAAAAAAAGAGGAGAATAGAAAACGTCGATACATTTTCCCCTCAACTCTTTTCTTTTTCGTATTTTCCCTTAAACTAAAACTCTAGCAGAGGAATCCCAATCCACATAAGGTGAGGTGAGGTATCAAAAATTCCAAAGAGTAGACTTCCAAAACTTGGCCCATTGTGTAAGGGTGGGAATATCCGCAGTATGAACTTTATGTACGTGTACTTTGCAAATACTACGTATACGTACGTACGTAGCTCCATTTATTTCCTAAAAGCCAAAGTGAAAGTGTGGTCCAACCTGAGTTTCACCTCTGGAATGTTTAGTAACAACTAAACCAAAGCTAAGGCTAAGGCTAAAGGCACTAACGCACGGTTATGGCTAAGAAAGGATGGTTCATGGGAGCAATTGTAATAGATCACCCGATTCTTGGCCAAATCCAAAGACTAGGATGAAAAAGCAACAAAGAAACGGAAGAAAGCAAAGAGATTTACTCGTCTCGTCTTTTTATTCCTTCAACTTATGGACATGGTCGTCACGGTCCTATCTGGTCTAGTGCTCTAGTTTTCCTAGAAAGTGACTTGACTTACGTTTAGGCTAGGAGGAAATTGGACTTTGATGAGAGAGAGAGAAAAGAGGTAGCGAGTCCTTCTGGCTATGGCTGTGGCTGTGGCTTTGGATCAGGGTGGAGAGGAGCACAAGGCTTTCATCGCTGATCAAATGATCAAAGGATATTCAAGGACCCGGTGAAAAAAACCCCGGTCATTTGGTTTTGGTCCACAACATCCACTTCTCTAACCCTCAATGACACCAAACCAAGGATCATCATTTCTTTTCTTTTGATAGCAAAGAGGACACAATCAATCACAGTCACTTAACAACCTCCGAAAAGAGCTACTGATTTATTCAAATGAATTAATTATCCAAACACATCTGCTAATACATATTTCTAAACTTTTCCATATCCGGCACTTGTAAATTAAGTTTGATTGCTCCCAAACTAAAAATGTATCTTGTTTTTTTTTTATTTTCTAAAGTCAATTAAGTATGTTTCTGTGGTTAATTATGGTTAAAAGAAGAAGAAGAAGAAATTGAACTCAATTAGCCAGACGGTAAACTGTGACTGTGACGGGGAGGCAGGGAGCCGAGCGTGCTAACACGGCAAGAGCTGAGACTGGAATGGTAGGACTTGGCTAGAAAATGTACCCGCGTCCGACAATTAGCAAGACGGTAAACTGTGACTGTGACGGGGAGGCAGGGAGCCGAGCGTGCTAACACGGCAAGAGCTGAGACTGGAATGGTAGGACTTGGCTAGAAAATGTACCCGCGTCCGACTCAGGCTGCCTGCTATGGCATTGAGGTCAGGAGAAAATACAACCCGAATTCAATGCATTGCAAAGCTATTGCCTTTGCCTTTGCCTTGCCTTTCGCCTTTTGCTCCTTCTTTCCTTTCTTCCTCAACTCCCTTACTAGTACTTATAACCCATGCATTACATTGCATTGAACTGTATTGTATTGCCCAAAAAAACTTGGTTGTAGTAGTGCCTTTTGCCTTTCTCTGGAGAAAGTTGTTGTCCAATCCTAAAGACACTTCACGCTGACTCCCTACTCTGAATATCCTTAGGTTTTCGCTCCGTTTAACCACAGTGGGATTCCAAGAACACCTTTATCTACTTTATTACTTTACTTTACTTTACCATCTCATTCTCATTCTACTCAAATCCAATGCAATGCAATCAAATGACTGTGTAGTGTAGTTCAGTCTTCAAATGCATCTGTGTTTTTTTTCTTCAAGAAAAGAATTTCCCGGCTGCAACTATGCCTTTTCATACCTACGGAAGGTGGGCAGACAAAAATTTCCATGTTAATCTCAAGTTTGAGCTCGCCTGGTTGAATATACTGGAGAATTATACGCTCGCGTCAGTTGGAACCTGAACCTGATGTTTGTCCCAAGCCACTCAGCCGAGAGGTACGTTACGTACGAACGTATGGAAATAATATACCCACTTATGACTCTGCCTTGGAAGTTGGATCATAACATAACGCAAGGGGAAAAGCGGAGAACTAAGGGAAGCTGTAGACAAGATAACTTCTTGTTATTTCTGCCACGATGCCAAAATCGAATTTCTGCCTTGCCTTCCCTCTATGTCCTTATGGCTCCCTGGAAATATCATATGCACAAGAATTCGATTGCCTTGACTTGACTTGACTTAACTACGTGCTGCGCTGTGCTATGCGGGGTATGAAAATTACTTGAATCAAATCAAGTGCCGTGTCCCTATATATTTCGATTAAGTGAAGAAAATTTTGAAATGTCCGGCTTCCACACTTTTCTCAGTCACATAGAGAAGGTACTTTCACTTTCACCACTTTCACCAAAGATNGAAGGTACTTTCACTTTCACCACTTTCACCAAAGATATTTTGAAAAGAAAAGGAAGGAAAGGATGAATGGGAAAAGGAGATGAAACTGGGCTATTCCGTCCTCAAGAAACAAACATTCATCTCAAAATCCTTTTTCCTCCCTGACATTCTGATCGCTTAGTTCACTTATATTCTAAGAAATTTCTTTCCTGACCGACGGGTCTTTGCTTTGGATGAGTTGTTACATGATTTAGTGTTTTGGCTCTATAAAACAGACAGAGTTTAAATCTTCATCTTTTGGAGGCAGAAAATAATTTATATTTTATTTTATTTACTTGGGTCAGGGTAAGATGTGCACAGGGCAGGGCCAGGGCAGGCCACCATAAAGATAATAGAAGTTGGGAAAGGCGGGTCGGTTATAAAGATGTAATCGTCTGAGTATGCATTATTCAAAGTGCTTCAACAACTATTTATCTTATCTTTAGTGGATATAACCAGGACCAGTTCCGTCGTCCCTCCAGAGAAAGACACAGAGTCGTATTTCGTACTTTATTCAGTTGACAACATGAAAGTGCTTTCAAGACAGGGAAGGCAGCAACCAATCCTAGAATCCTAGAATCCTTTCTCCATCCCAATGAATGGAAAAGTGAGAATATGTCTCTCAAGTTTATTCCGCCGGGATGCCCAAAGAAGACATACGTACGTGAAGTGAACTCAAAGCCATGCCATGCCTGCCCTAACATCATCCCCTATGCTCTGATCTCAACTTTTCTTTTGTGCGGAAATGCCAAATTAATGTCAAATCTGACCTCTGCCTTGTCGAAGCGACAGTCTCAATTATTCAACATATTATTTCATTTCTCTAATTCCTTTGCAGTGTGTAGAAGCATAAATCTTCATAAAATGTTTAGACCTATGCACGTGAATTCATCCGTCAAGTTTAGCCGAGGTCCATAGAATTAAATGCTCAGGTGAAATCCGAGCCCACATCAGAGATTCTCAATCCCAAAACCTAAATAAATAAATACTGGGTTGCTACTATAGACTCTTACGTATGCAGGCTGAATGCAACCCGCCTAACTTCTCCAATGCCCAAAGGGATGGTTTAATTTTAAGGCTTACGATTCCCATTTGCATGAGGAAGAATAGAATGATATTCGAGCTGAGCTCCTCCAATCCGATCCGGTTCTTAACAGTTTGACTAAATTTCAGATCCACAATTTTTTTAAATTCTTAAATAAACTTGTTCTACGCTGAGCAGATCTGGTTATTTAAGCCATTGGATTTTATTAGGATTTGAGAAAAATATTTTCATGGCTGCATTTTTAATTCAAAGTCATGCAAATGCATCTGGGCTACATTGCGTTGCCTTCTATCCACAAAACTTAAAACTTTGTTCCGCTCCAACTTGTTCTTCTATCCCTGAAGCCCTGAAGGAGGACATAAGCTTTTTCAATGCTTTTAAAGTTTCTTTGAAGAAATCCCGATAAATATGCTTTTGCTTGGGTTTGCGGGTAAAGCAGATTGAGGCAACCAACCCTACCCGCCCCATCCTCGTCTTCTAAAGAGAAAGTGTCCTAGAAACTTTTGCATCTTCTTCCTTCTTTCCTTCTTCCTACGGTGAATCTACTATGTCTATTTATTAATAAAATTAATTCGACCGAAATTTAATGCCTGGGCATGGCCCATCCGCCCAGACCCAAGGAGCAAAGCCCTCACTCTGTCTGAAAGTGACGTAGAGGAGCCAAAACTTTTTGAACAAATCCTCTTCAGAGTAAACTCCTCAGCCAAGCTCTAGCTTTACAGCCGAGCCCATTCACTTTATTTATTTATTATAATACAATGGGCCTTTATTTTCCAGGTTGAACCAAATTCATTCCTAAATGATACCAAGTTCCAGTTGCAGCGTGAACCAGAGGAAAGGAAACAAACAAATTTCAAAATTCGTGGGACATGAATTTAAACGATGCTATTCAATTTGGCAAAACTGGCAAAATATTTCCATTTAGGTCGGTATACAATTTTAACAGGAGGCCACCAAGTTAGGCAACACTAAACTTTTTATGAACATAAAAACTCTTTGAAACTTATTATCTCCATTCCTGAGTGAATCGAGTTCGACAGTCTTCAAAATTCGATGGCTATGGATAGATTCCTTGTCCAAGATATATTGGAGAATTTTACCTGTTCATGATTTCTTGTAAGACCGTTTAAGTCTTCTAGGTCAAGATTTTCTGTTCAACATTTCTTGTTTGACGTAGTTTGTGTAAGATTTCTTTGACAAGATTTATTGTAACAAGGTTTTTCGTACAAGATATTTTCTTGTTTAAGATTTCTTAAACTACAAGACTTTTCCTTGTAAAATTTTCAGTACAAAATATATACTGTTCATGATTTTTATACAATATTTCTTAGAAATCCCGATTGATGGTCACAGCTTTTTCTATAAATCGCAGTAGATTGGCAACGAATCTAAATCCTGACGACTTTCGGGTCAAGAACAGGTTTAATTTTTAGCTTCACTAACTTAACTCTTAAAGCTTGTGGGCATGAGTGAACGAATTATTCAAAAATAAAAATTCTCAATTGGATTATATGCCACACCCTGGTTTTATCAAATAATCATGAGAAGTGCAAATGATGCAACCCTATATAAATGCATGGCGAGAATCGTTCCACACAGTATGCATTTAATACAAATTCAAAGACGAGGACTTTGTAGCCTGCATGCAAAGCTTTTTCAACTTTCACTTACCAAAAAGAGCTCTTTTTTGGAAAGAATTAGAATAAGGCATGCCTGCTTTCAAGGAAGAATATTTGTTGAAACTACCAAATGAGAATGAGGCATAGGCTTTGGCTTTGGCTTAGCATTTAGCCAACTGGACTAAATATGAAAGTTGGAATTGTAAGTGAGGAAGAAAGAGAATAGGATAATGAGGAGAGGATTTCCAAAGTTGGAAAAATTTCCAGCTTCTAAAATGAGAGGAAAAGTTGCTGAGCTGACTTTTCTTTTCACACTAGGCTAGACTGGAACAATTAGTCAGTCAGCCATCAGGTTTTTTATACACACAAACTTTTCTCCTTAACTCTTCCATTTAATAATTAAAATGGCAACATTTGTTTGTCCTTATTTTGCACTTTTAGTCATCTGTTTTTGTTTTGTAGAAAAATAAAATAGCAAGGATTTCCACTCTAGTAAATTTCCTTTGAGAAATTGAACTACAAGTGTTTGTGCTCATCCTGTGCCTCAGTCACTTGACTAAAATACCAATCATTAGAACGGACACAAATCTTATGAACAGATTCACTTTTTTCTGGCGTATTGTGTCCGTATTTGGACATTTCTATTTCACATGAAATGAGATAAAACGGTGAGAGAGATTCCATCAGAAAAACGAAACGATGAGTGTCTGACTACAACGGAAATGATTGGAATATTCTTCCTTTGAGGAAATCATCCGAAAAGTAAAACTTTCTCCAAGGGAAAAGAAAAATCTTTCTGTGAAAGATTGCAAATCTGTCAAGTAGCATATGTATTCGTTGAACTGAATGAAAATTTTGTATACTTATTTGCAATTTGTCTGTTTGTAGTTTTCGTACTCATGCATACCCACATCATAGAACTAGAACTGATACACGAGATACTACAAGAAATTCAAACCAACAATATCGAAAAATCAGACTCAGACTGAAAATAAACTGAGCTCTTTGACTTGTTTACTTTGCGAATTACGTACACAAAAGATGAATCGATTCATAGAAAATCAAAGGGGATAAAAAGCTAACATGGCTCTCTCTATACTTATTTTTATGATGATCTCTTTTCAAATCCAAAAAAATCCTCTGATTTTCTACTTCCTACGCACTATGTTTGTTATGTATAAAATTCTATTTCATTCAGCCCGACCGGCCTTCACTCAGTCGTGAGTCTCTTCAACTCAAAGACTTTATTTTTATTAAGATTCCCATGTGAATTCCACTCTACTTTCTTTCCTTTCTTTCATCTTAAAAATATAGTCTGACAAGGTATGACTCTCAGAATATAGTGTGCATTGACGTCTGTCAACATACGCAGGAACTAAATTTTGAATTTGACAACAAAAACAAAAACATTGTTTTTGGCTTAAATTCAAAAATGATGCTAGAGAAAGTGCGAGACCATATTTGACCTGCATTTTAGTAATTTTTGTTCTAATTTTTCAGCCATGGAGGTAAGACCATAATTTCTTTCTCTCGCTTTTAGATGTGATTGCAAAAACTAAATCCAAACTTAATTTTTTCAATATCCTTGAAATGTAAATGATTACTTTTGCTTTCACCCATGGAGTAATTTAGGATGGCCCATAAAGATTTTCCAGGGATTGGGTGATCTTCTTGGTAGAAAGATGACGTCTGTCAACATACGCAGGAACTAAATTTTGAATTTGACAACAAAAACAAAAACATTGTTTTTGGCTTAAATTCAAAAATGATGCTAGAGAAAGTGTGAGACCATATTTGACCTTCATTTTAGTCATTTTTATTCTAATTTTTCAACCATGGAGGTAAGACCCATAATTTCTTTCTCTCGCTTAGATGTGATTGCAAAAACTAAATCCAAACTTAATTTTTTCAATATCCTTGAAATGTAAATGATTACTTTTGCTTTCACCCTTGGAGTAATTTAGGATGGCCCATAAAGCTTTTCCAGGGATTGGGTGATCTTCTTGGTAGAAAGGCACGAGGGAGGTTGAATCAATTTCTTTCTTTCTCGTACTTCTGCATGACTCAGCCAAAAAATAAATGACTAAGGATGATCAATGGCTTTCTTCACCTCTTCTCTTCTGTCTCACGGATTAACTCACACACGTATGGTGTGAAAAGGATGCGGGCCTTGAATGCCTAAGCCTAAGCTCTGAACACTTTTCTACTTTCTACACAAAATGACTAATGAGCTAATCGGTCCAACACGAGTTTACTTGAATTGATCAGTTCAGATTGCTACATCAATGGTTTAATTTTACATAGAATAATTTTTAAATATTACAATTTACTATTGCAAAGAAAAAAACTAAACATCTGCTCCCATTAGGAATTCTGCCGTTTCTGAGTCTGGGTTGATGATGGGTGGAAAAGTGTTGCGTTTGTAATGAAGTCCATCACCAGCTCTAATGCAATCATCGTATCTTTGAACCAAAGCTTGAAGTTCTGACCAAGCATCCGGGTCAGCCCTCACAGCTCGGATTATCTCATTCAGACTCGGAGTCGTGGTCCCAGAACCTAAAAAACAAAAGGAGATAAAGAGATGGAATGAACTCAACCGACCGACTCGTTGTAACATTATCTGTCATTTGCATTCATTAGCCAGTCTCTTTCTCCTCCTGTTTTGTTTCCACTACATGGATTTATTCATAGGGGGCATTTAAATTGGAGCATTAGGACAAGTCCTATTCCCTTTTGACAAAACGACCCCCTCACCGCCTTTTCACTTTAAAACTCATCATTACATACGACGTTCAAGGAATTTATAAACGATTGCGATTCCTAGTGACTACCGGAGTGGCCAAATTACATTATGAAATGGAATACCAAATTTTGATTGGACTTTCAAATTTTTCTCTATAAAAAAAGCTACTAAAATTTGAATTTGGATTTAGAATTTGAATTAGACATCTGACTGTTGAAATAAGGAAACGAGGAATAGGAGCTTGAATGGAGATGAGATAATCACCAAATGGACGTGAAGCAGCGACCAAAGCAATTAAAGGGTGAGGACCGCAACCATCCGACCTTTGGCGAATTCTTGAGGCATCACAGCCAGCAGAGCCAAAACCTTGAACAAGAATCCAGGCCATGATACCCGCAAATAATACGCGACGGAGGAATCCGCCTTGAACCATCCTGAAACTAATGGAAACAAATGTGATCCCCTTATCCATTTTCTTTTCTCTATTGTTTTTTTTGGCTTTGCCTGACTTTGCTCACCTTTCCAGATTTCTTAGTTCTAGCAGCAGCAGCTTCTTTACACGTGAAATCCTTAGCAGCAACCAGCACCCTTTCAATTCAATCAATCTAACTCAAACTGTCATTTTGAACTCTTTTCCAACTTTCTTTTATATTTTTTGTTCATCCTAATTACATCGGATAATGCCATGTCTTTTTTTGTTTTATTGAAAATAAGTGGTGACCATGTGGGTGAAGAAGAAAGAAATCACAGGTAATATTCAATCACAATGCAATCTTTTATTTAACCCCTCGTCTCGTCCACATCATTACATTACAAAATACAGAGATTGGAGAGGTCGTTAATGTCCGTTGGGGCCAGATGCTCAAATCGTTCATCATAAAACGTTTATGTGACCCTAGAATCTTCAAATTGGAAAAATAAAGGGCTCTATACGAACTTTGATGACTGGAGAAGAAGGATCGAAGATTATTTACTTTAAACCCCCAACCATAAGCATACGAGAGCTCAGCTCAGTCAAGTCAAGTGAAAGTTTAAAGCTCCCATTTGACGACTCAGCCACACACGAATGTCATTTCAATCCATTTGAAGTCAAGTTGGTTCCTTGGGTTAAGTTAATGGCTTCTGCTCTCTCTTGAGCACTTAAATTGTTGTTAGTGGGTTCTAGCATGGATGGAAGAGCATCAGGCAATGCAATACACAACACGTCACATGTGGAATTGGGTTGGAAATTTTCCCAGCAGGGTTTCCCCGTGTGTCTCCGTTGGGGCGATTGGAAGTCAGCCGGAGTAAGTAAGTTAAGTTTGCTCTGATTTCCCAAGCAGATGGATGGAATGGAAGGCTGTGGTGCTGTAATTGGTCCTTCTACCGTTCGTTAGGTTCTCAAGGGCTGAGTCATTGGGTTTTGGTTCTTTGCTCTCACCAGATGACAAATAATATGTGGAAAGTGTTGATGGCCTGCCCTGCCCTGGCCAGTAAGAGAAAAGATTGGATGGACCCGTGTGTGTCTGTCCATGTGATGTGGGTTCTCCGTTCCGGTTTCCTTTTCCAAAGATTTATGGACCATAACCTTTTAGCTCTCCATTTATTCCAACCAAGAGTCAAGTAGTCTGTCAGCCAGTCAGGGAGGAAGTAAGTCGTGGAGTAGTTTTTCTTTGAGGTGGAAGAATGGCCGGTGGTGCGATGATAGCATAGGGATGAGATCGATAGACAAATAAACATTCTCCCCACACCAGAACCAGTAGCTGGTACAGATTTTCACTATTTGTATCATGTTAGCAAACAATCCGTTTCGTCTCTTATGTCTCTGTGTGTAAAGAATATTGCCCACCCATCAAATCACTGACTCACTGACTCAGCTTGGCTTGGTTTGGCATGACTTGGCTTGGTTGAAGATTCTTCTCTCGGGTCAAACGAAATCTGAGCAATTATGTCTGGTACAACTCCCAGACTCACACTCATGTCCATTTCCATCATCACAAAAACTAATCATTTCTCCATCAGAACAGCCACTTTCTTCTCCTCCTGACAAACTGGATGATGTTGAATGACAAGTTGACCTGGACCTTGCCCTTGCAGCTGCCACACGCAAAAGACTTTCTTGATCATCATCAGAACCTTCGTCTATTTCATACCATGCTTTAGCCGCCGTCCGTCCTCTCCCACTCTATATGGACACACAACAGATATAAAAAAATGAAGGAAACAAGAAACACATTTTATTTTAGGCATAGGGAGAATTGAAGTGGGCAGAGAAAGCGGGTAACATCCATCAGTTCCGCTTCCAACTCACTCTCAGGGAATGTCAGTAAAAGCAAATGCCTGTCTTGGAAGTGTCAGCCTCAGCCCTAGCTTTTCCTTGTTAAAGTTAGGACAGGAGTAGTACATGAGGATATACATGGCTGAGAACGTAATCGGATTAACTGATTCCTAATGCCAAGCCAAGAATCTGACGAGATGAGACAGGGCAAAAGGAACGGGGGTTGTAGAAAGAAAAGACTGGGTGAAAGCCAATAGCCATGAAAAAAAAGTCGGACCGCGAGCTGTAGAATTGGCAATTGAGTTGTTGGACGATTTGTAGATTCCCCTCAAGTCATTTTCTGAACATGAGCACCAGCTATCAAAAAACATGGAATTCCCATCCAATTCAATTCCTTGCTAATCAATTTATTGAATTTGGATTTAAACGTATGTACAAGATGCACTTGAAACTCTTACAAAGATAAATCGATCCAACAAGAATAGAAATAAAATAGAGACATAGAAACTGGGCCGCACTTTCTTAGCTGAGATTGTAGAAATCATGAGAAGGCAAGTCATAAGTTTTCCACCTCCTCCTGTCAAACTGTGAATTATTTAATAGGAACAAAGAAAGTGAATGAAATGTAAGTCAAGTCGTGACAAAGCAATTGGGTAGAAAACCATAAATGCACCTGTGTTCTTGCTCAATCCAATTCAGTCCAAAATCTCAAGACTTTTTCTAATACTTGGCTTGGCTTGGTTTCCCATGCCCTGAGCACTTGGCACTTGGTGTACTTGGTCCTGTACTCACTCACTCAAGTGTGAAAAGAAAGTGACTGGTGAAAGAAATCAAATCAAATTGATTTAGCTGATAGAATAGTAGAGTTTGAATACGTAGAACAGAACAGAACAGAACAGAAGGGTTAGAAAATGACAAGAGCAAATCTCCTAGGTTCCGTCCTCGTAGGAGCAAAAATATATGAGCTGTGGCTTGGCTTGACAAGGGTAATGCTTGCAAAGAGGGTAAAATTCATGACCTAGTTCTCTCCACCATGGCCCAAGGATAAAAATAAAACCCTATTCTAGTTTTGTTCTTTTTCACACACGAACAATTTCCCTCGTCACTTAAATTGAAGGCACTAAATATTCGAGTGTGTCAATGTCTCAGGAGGGGAGCCTAGTCCTAGTTTCATTGTATTGGAAAATTCGAGACACAAAACTTGAGTTTGGCTTGAGTGAGTTGAGCTGGGCCAAGGAAGATCATCGTTGCTTTGCTCAAAGCTCCTTAGAGCAGTATAAGGTGAAAGCAAGGAAAAAAGATATAAAAAGGTTGCAAAGCTAAAAGAAAAATTGATTTACCTTCTTGACTCGATGGTGAATAGGGGTTTTGTGTTGCTGCTGCTGCATTGGGGAAGTTTCTCTTGTCGGGGTGTGGAGAATAATGCAGGGTGTCGTCGTCGTCGTCGTCATCGTCGTAGACCCGAGGCAATTCTTATCGTCATCCTCCTTGTCATCTTTCCCTCGTCTCATCTTAAGAACATCAAGGAGCTCAATCCCAACTGGTTTATCTTTTTCTTCTTCCGCTGTCAAATCTTTTCCTCGTCCTAACCCTTCCTCATCCTCTTGTCCATGAGATTCAGACACTTCTGAATGACAATGAGAAAAGGGAGGGGCAACGGCAGATTCAGTTTTGGAAGTTTCTGAAGGACTTGGTGAAATTCGGTCAGTAGGGTCATTGGTCATCGTGGCATCCTCTGTTGATGATTTATCTGGAATTAGTTTTGAAGAGCTATTTGGATTTGATTGTTCTAATGGAAGGATGGTTAGAGACCCTCCATAATTTGTTCGGGACGACGGTGTGCCAAGGACGACGGATACATAAGGAGAATTAGTTACTTGTTCTTTTGGATTTTGATTCTCTAGAAAAAATTCCAAGGCGTTGGCTTGTGACGGGGCAGTGATTGGTTGTGGAGTAGAAAAAGATAGGAGACACTTTTCCGTACTTGTCGTTGAACTAATGTGAGGAGCTCTGAAATTTCCACCTTTTGGGCCGACAGCCAGAGATCCATCAGTTGAATCTGAGTTTCTTGTTGAGTGGAAAGTACTAGGAAAGTGGGTCCCTTCAAAGTCTGAGTAGATTTCATCCGCCAAACTATTACTACTCCTACTTTGTACTACGGCTCGTCCTTCTGGAACAATTGGAATCACACGTCCAATGACTGGAACCACAGTTCGAGTTCCTCCATTATTTCTATGTTGAGTCCCACGGATCAAATCAGGGGCTAGATAGATTTCCTATGGACATAACAGACAGAACATGTCAAATATATTTTTGAAATTCTCCAATCTTTTTCCAGTCACCGTCACATGCATTAGTGCCAGTTGAGGTTTTTTTATTTTTGGCTGCTAGGGTGAAGTGAAATATGAAAAATGTAATGCCATGTTGAATTCCTATCTCTTCATTTGAAATGAAACGAAGGAAACAATTTTTTTCTCTCTATCTCTTCTTGTATTTTCTATACAATATGGAATAATATGCCAGGCGTTATAAATGAGGTTTTTTATTGAAGAAGGATTCCTGACATTCCCATTCCATTCATTCCTTCCTCTGGGGGAAACTAAGCTGGGAGGTCTGGGCCAAATAGAGTCTTAAATTTGGCAGTAGCTTTATCCCATCTTGAGACAAATCTGAGGAATTAAGCCAGCCAGGCTTACAAATGTCCACAGGCTTTGCATATTAAACATTGCGATTCGATTCGAACTCAACCATCTTGGCTTGGTTGCTAGATAACGTCGCGTGTCGCCTACATTGACTTGACTTTCTCTTGTGTAAAAAGAACTAATGGAATGTATAAGGAAGGGAAAGTCTTGGCGGGAGTTGTTTGAATGAATGGTTCAGAGTGCTCATCAGTCAATGACATCTTGGAATCTAAGACTCCCAGAACCAGAATGACACCCGTGCAATCCTCCTCCTCCCTGTCCCATGATTTATTACACTCA
Source organism: Thalassaphorura encarpata (assembly GCA_009869925.1). Lineage (NCBI taxonomy): Eukaryota > Metazoa > Arthropoda > Collembola > Poduromorpha > Onychiuridae > Thalassaphorura > Thalassaphorura encarpata. The sequence continues at coordinate 23,778 of WJEZ01000302.1, forward strand.
CACACAGGGAGCATTCCCTCATTCTAATGTCAAATAATTCTACCTCTGATTCCTAGTCCTAAGGCCAAACCCATTCTATTGTTCTAACTACCTTGATGTGATGACAATGCGTGCGTAAAAAAAAACTTGCGTAGGCATAAATCATAAATATTCATGAAAGCCTTTCTATATTAAATCACTATTTTTATGAATATGCGTACGTACGTACCTCGAATTCTTTTTTATGAGATGGAGAAAGTTGACTTTGACTTTCACATGGTCGTGGTTTAACGTATCGTTTCGTTGGTTTGGTCAATGCAAAATTTTGTTCATTCTCAACAGAACAATTCATGAAAGTCATTGTCGAGGATGGATCCATTACGACGGTTGTTCCAGTTCCAATTGTAGAAGAAATTGAAGTCGGGCTGCCACTGGTTTGTGATAATAAAGCATTGCGTAGGATGGATTTATTTATTGGTGATCCTTGACCCCTAGATGGTTTCTGCAATCAATTCATAATAATAATAAAATTGCATTTTAAGCATTAGCTATTAAAATTGACTTTTTCATCATTTTTATGAACTAATGTTATTTTGCATAAAATATTCAGAAGAAATTTACCTTGGCTGAGTGTGTTGTTGGTTCGATGACTTCCAAAACAGCAGCGGATGAGGAAACTGGGGTTGAAGATTGGACGATCTCAGCAGTTGTGTATATTTTGGATCTGAGGATCCCAGGAGAATTTTCAGAGGATGAGGAATTTCTTCCAGGTGGACCTACTACACACATGGGGGATAAGAACGCTATCACTCATTCTGTCAAAATCAAGTGCAGAGTCTTTAAATTCCGCCACGTGGTGAAGTGAAACGTTTCAACAATAGTGCAGCCGTGCCAGACGAATAATAGCTAGCAAAAGGGCGTCATCCCTTGGCATTACGGTGCTCTAAGCACATCTGTCTATCTTTTTTATATTTTTTCTAAAAAGAGAAGATAGATAAGACCGGCCTAGGCATTGCTTGTGTAATGCATTATCTGAGGCAAGGCCATCTATCTATCTGTACTTATATTTTGTACCTTACGTGCTAGAACTAGGGCTAGAATTTCATTAAATTTCTATCAGAGATTATGATTGTCGCATAACATTAGAAATGATGGGAAGTCATTTGAGCTAAAACACACCTGCTCTAGATAAGAGAAGCGGAGAATTCGTTGCAGTAGCTGAGGCTCCACTAAGTAGGTCAAGATTTGGCAAATGTTGACTGGCAATGCTGGTGTTGGGGATGTTGATACTGTTATTACTAGTATTTCTTGAAGACGGTGATGATAAAGCTGACAAAATTGAATCATCCGACTCTAGGAGCCAAGGAGTGTTAGATGAACGAAGTGGAGAACTGGACACGAGTCCTACTCCAGCTCCAGCTCCAGTTCCATTTCTTGGTCTCGTCCTAAGACAAGATTTGAGACGTGGATCTCCTGAAGTCCGCTCTTCATCCCCACTTGTCACACTACTCCCAGAACCTTCATTGTCAGAGGAACAAGAAGAACCACTCATCATCACCCCTACACCACCAGCTCCAATGATGTTCTTTTCAAAACGTCCATGAGATTCTGACAGGCGAGTCCTACAACCATGAACAAATTTGTTCACTCAGGGTGTTTCAAAAATAAATTATCCACCACATCATAAAATTGTTTAGTGGTCTAAATTTAGCAGTGCAGGACAAAGGATGCCGTAAAAGTGGCGTAGAGCATAAGCGTACGTAGGTTGAGAATAAAGAGAGATTACAAAGCCAAACCATTTGATCCTTCCTTCAGATAAGCATTTAGTGCCTTGAATGTGTGTTGGAAATGAAGTGGTGTATGAAATGTCAAGATAAAGGAGACGAGAAAAAAGAGAAAGCGAGAGTGAAAGTCAAAAGATAAAAAATGCCATTTAGGAAATTGAATAAAATCGTCGTCAAACAAACAGACAACCCTTTCCAGAATGAGTAGTATACTGACGAGAGTGAGTGGCGTGTTAGGCTAAAATTCTTTTGGTAGATTCTACTCATCTGAAAAAAAACTCAACTGTAAAAGATCTGATCCACCGCTGAAGAGGAATTTGGGTGACATGTCAACACGATTAGACTCAAGTTTTTTCCATCCTTGTTCCCCCAAAACAAGAGTGTGTTCCAATTCAGCCAATCTTGCCCCATTGGTGCTTGGTCCACTCAAGAGGAGTCCTCCACTTCCAGCACTAGAGCCACTACTACCTTCGTTCCCACCTCCAAATCTTTTAATCAAGTCTCCTCTTTCTTTTATTAACAATTTTGCGACGCGAAGGACTTCCCTATGGGACAAAAACAAGAAAGAAAAAATCAAATAATAAGGCCCATGTTCTATTTCAATCATCTTGAACAAATTTTGTTTTCACTCTACGTACGTACACACACTTTCCCCGCGCTCTCGTTGTTCACACGTCCGTCCAGGGTATTGGCTCAAAAATTGGGAAAGCAAACAGGAATGAGGGGAAAACACTACTTGGCTGACTTTCTCTCAAGAATGCAAATAGCCTACGGGAACTGGGAAAAACAAAAAGTGGAGCGAGTTCCTGACACTAGAGCATTTGTTTTTTTAAACATTTGGCCTTTCATTCATTGCATTGCATTGTATGGGATGACACTTAAATCTTTCTTAGAATAATCTATTACTAAAATCGAAATTAAACTTGGGGTCAACCACATCACATCACACGACTTGAGTTGGACAACTAAGATGTAAATGATTCTTGAGCCGATGGCGAGCTAAAGTAATCAATCACCTCATCTCGATTTACGCCCTGACGTGAGACTTGAGTAAAGGGAAAAGGCACTCAGTTTAATTAGATTAAGTTTGGATAAATCCTTGCATCAAACCTTTCGTTTACATTCCTTGGCCCCTTGTGACTTGAGTGTTACGTAACACAACACTAACAATAGGAATTGGCTAAGGCTATGCCTACGATGGCCTGGTTTGGCACACACTTAGAGCAAAAGCAAAGTCAAAGTTTTCCATGTACCCCAGCCTCCTGATTTATTCGTGTTGACTTTTAACTTTCAAGCCAAACCAACCAGATACGTAGGGCTGAATCCTTATAGTACCAAATTGACGGGATGCAATGCAATGCCAAGGATATATTTTGGATTTATATTGTATTGTTAACCCGACACACCAACAACAGCTTTTTGGCTTAATTAATTTTAGAATCTTGGCATCCTAGTACTCACCTAATGCTATGCTATGCTATGCCATGTCAAGTTATAAGAAGGAAAACAACTTTGAAAACCTAAGAAACTCACATGATATACGTGCACTACAAAATCTTGGCTTTCTCCTCGCCCATGTCCAAGTGAAAGTGAATAGTGTTTTCCATCTGGGATTTTATAATGCCTCGCAAATGTTTTTGACTCACTCTTTCGTCCATCAGACAATGCAAATAAATCATCGTCAAAATATCAAGTGAGTCTCTCCATTACCGGAGATGAAAGTTTTCCCTCTCAACATATTCTATCTCTGTCAGTTCCAATCATTTGATATTTGATTAACCACGCGTGGCGAGAACTAAACAGCTCCTAATGGATTCCAAATTAGGGGCAATTACCCTTTGTTGTCCACATTGTAAATAATTTGACTGGGCTTGACATAGTGAAGGATAAAATAACAAAGACAGAAAATGATACAGAACAAATTTTTTATAAAGTTATAAAAGTGCAAATGACAAACTTTAACTGTGGGCTTTTATTGTCCGTTTTAGTTTCAATATCGGATGATGGCTAAATAAACCTAGTTTAATTCCAAATTGAAATATTCAATCTTCAAGCAAGAGTACATTTTCATTTTCTGTTATTAAATTGAAGCAATTTCGGCAGGATGAGAAGAACAGAACGAAACATAATAAAACAGTGCTCAGCCTATTCGTTAGGAATTTTAGTGGGTAACAAGGATGTTAAGGAGGGAAAGCAGGGATTTCTCTAATTCGACTCACTTTTTGTGACCCATTACATCCATGTCGTATTCTAGGAATTGCTAACACTTTTCCTTACCTTGTGACAACTACTCGTGAAGTAGAAAAGGGAAGGACGGACGAACGAACGTAATGTAACGTACGTGCTTCAACTGCACCCTGGAATTTTATGCAGTGACATTAAAGGAAAGGAACGTACCTAAAATGAGTTCGTAAAGTCTCCTGGTGACTGTGAAGAGTCGTGAAATCCATGTGAATTGACTCCAGGTCTTTTCCCAGTGAACCAGCTGCTTCAGCCATAATGAAATAATTGGCACATTCCAAGTGACGGTGACGAAAAGCCAAATCGCAAGGTCTTAAACCCAACTCAGTCTGAAAATATTAAAATGAATATAGACATGTCAATAATCCAACCATTTGCAAAACTTTATGCCATTTCCAAACTCTGACGCAGCTATAAAAAATTATTGGGATTGACATAGGTTATTTTGCGAACATCTGGTCAATAATTTTGCAAATGCTGACGAGTTGAGCATTAGAGTGATGTGATTTGGTGACCAAATTTCAATTAAAAATAACGTTGAGAGATTTAAATCCCGTAGGGAGATATTTATCTTAAGGTAATCCTGGGCGGGTTGAAAGGTTAGGGACATAACAGTATGATGAGAGGTCGTAATTCCAAATAAGGTGGCTAGCGTGGCTTCTCCCATGAAAGTGCAGCAGCCACTTCAATTTTCTCTGAGGTCGTAAGGGCATAAAAGAGGAATGTGAGTTTGGTGATAATTACCTGAGCGAGTGGATCAGCTCCAGCACGAATCAATTCCTGAGAGACAGCTATACGACCCGCTTTGGCAGCAACGTGTAAAGGTGTCAATCCACCTGCATCCCTAAGGTCGACACGTACGTGTCGTTCTACCAGTTGTTCACACAACCATCTCACGACTCCCTCATTTCCATACTTGGAAGCAAAATGAAGTAATGACCATTTCCCTTCCGTCGGCACTAAACCTTTATCACCAGAGCTCGTGTGGAGCACAATCCATTGAAAGCATTCCAATTGCCCACCCTGGATAAAAGAAGAAAGGCAAAACGAAACATTACTAGACATTCAAATGAAATTCTATTTCTATTCTGCAACTTCCAAAATTCAATTCTCAAGATCTGAACATTTGAATACAAACTTTATTCTATTCTACTTTCATTGATTTAGCTCATTTAATATTTAGCCTTACTTTGAGTGTAGATAGAACGACGGTCCTTCCGGCTCGATTTTGGTCATTCAGAGCTGCTTCAATTTGGTTACCCAAAATGGAGACGAGCCATTGGAGTGTGAGCAAATGACCTCCTCTAGCGGCACAATGAAGCAAAGTGTTGCCTTTGGCGTCAGCCAAATGCCGAATTAACGTTGGATCCAGACCGACCAGAGAAGATTTCTGTAAATAGAAATTATACAAGTGTTTATAAGGCCAGAGGTGTGCGTTAATTTAATTCCACGTTCGAATTTCAGCCCACTTCAGAAGAAATTTGAGTATGTACGAAGTATATAGTCCTCATATTCACATCGTTTGAAAGTCAAGACTTTCACCTGTCAAGAATCTTCAAGGGGGCAAATGCCGGCGAATCGGTTACAAATATAAATCTGATCATATAGACTCTAACGCCTATTTTCAAAGCAAAGCTGTTGTTTATGATTCATGCATAAAAGACAATCTGCTTCGCTCTGTGAGTTTAAATAAATTTTAGGGCGATTTAGACACTATTACCATTGGATTCCTGGATTGTGAAATGGGATGAAAGATTTTATGAGTTAGAATTTTGTTCTTCTTCCCCAACAAAAGTTGTGGTTGAGTGTATTGCAAATGTGTTTTATAGTCATATCCATTTCCATATCATTTATGCGGTGAAAGCGGAGCCAAGAAGGAAGAAGAGTTTCATTTTTGTTCTATTGATATAACTAGTTCTCGACGCCACGGACGAGCGGACAAGGGAGGCTTTGATTGAGTGCTAACGTTGCATAAAATTCTAGTCACATTCTTGGGTCGTTCTGGGACTTTAGCTTTAGCCCAAGGAGCATGGAGAATAGAGCAAAAGGGCCAGGAAGAAAAAATGTAGAGAAAGTTTTGGCTGGAATTGCGGATATGCGCACCCCAATTTGTGCCAAGGTTTTTCTCCATGCATTCTCAAATCACATTAGATCCCCATACCAGCCATAGCCTTATATTCAGAGCCCACCAGGAGTAATTCCTATAAGCCTGCCAAATAAGAATGTGTTCCATCCATTACCAAAAGTGTTCCTTATCGCGCGTCTCCCTTCCCTCCAAGGGAATCTTTTCTCTTTGCCCTCCTGTCCTTGTTTTCTCCATCCCATGCTCTAATACCCTATCCTCGACTTTCACTTGATTTATCAATGAACATGAAACTAAGGCTACTACGCCCACACTAGAGCCAACAACCATCCCACTCAATTTTAACGACACTATCACCAGATACACACTTCTAACAACGTCAAAGTAGTTAGCGCACGCACGAAGGGCACCACAGCACAGGCACATGCATCCAATCACTTGATTAATTAGTCCCATACTACACAAGCCTATTCATTTCGTTTCACAAGGGATCCTCATCCACCTAACCCTGTACATTAAGTGCTTTAAAAAATTACCAGTTCTTCAAGACGTCCACGCTTAGCTAGTTGAAATATTTTCCAAATCCAATCAGGTGTTCTTTCCTTTGATTTGCAAGCCCTGATTCTATTTTTGTTACTATTAATGGTTGTGATTTGTTCTGCGGATAATGATTTGAGATTCCTACGTGGGGTCAAGGATGCTAGTGTATGAGATCTTGGAATGATTTGATGATATCCATTGCTGCTACCTCCAGATACACTAGCATTGTCATCCGCATTTCTTTGCATCCTTTGTCCATGAATGTTAACCATGGATGATTGGGTTGGAAGGGTAAAATTTGGATTTGCAGAGGCGGCAGGAGAGGAAAGAGTTCCAGTGGAAACACAAGTGCGAAGATTTCGACGCTCTGGTTGGCGGTGCTGGTCCCTGTAAGTTTCATCTGACTGGTTGAGGGCAGTGAGAACAGAAAATGTTTTTGGGGCATGACCCAAAGACATTCCACCAGAAATCTCAGCGAGGTTGGACGCTGAGACAGATAATTCATCCCTCGGCTGAAATACATGTAAATTTTTACATAAAAATTAGAAACTTTTGAAATTTATTTATGTGCAATGTACAGCTGTCAGAAATTTCCCTGTATTTTTCTCTGTATTTTCCCATACCTTAGCATTTCTTGTTGAAACTTCTTGAACTTCTATGCTGCTACAATTGTTATGAGGAATTTCTGTGGTTTGGCCCTCCTCAGCATTACCGGCACTACTAGGGCTAGAGTTTCCATTCACTTTGACTCCTTGTGAAACAGAGAAATTGATAATAGTACTGAAAAGGTTTCGACGGGTCGTAGATCTTCCTGGTGAACTTTTTCGAGTTGCCAGATCCATTGCCACTGCCAATGCCACTGTTGTATTCAAACTCAAACTTATCCTTTGGGTTGGCCAAGCGTGAACTCTGCATTCCTTCCTTTTTTAAAACTTTTTTACATTCACTGTCTTGTTATAAATAAATACACACAGCGCACAATACAGCAAAAAGGATAAAACGACAGGCTTGGCGTTTATTATTTGAAAAATATTATTTTGTGAAATCAGGAACTTTGTCAAAACTGGTTGTAAACTTTACACCATGCGTTGCGTTGTAGGAATTGCCATAAAATCCCACTCTTAAAGTTTACGTTGAATCGATTAGCACTTTTAATGTGACAAGAGACAAGGATGGAAATTAATGACTCGCTGAGGAAACCAATAATGAAGAAAATTGATGGAATTTGTCACTACACAAAAACACAACACGAGGTGGGTGCGAACTGGTTTTCTTAGGCATTAATGAAACAATCCTTGACTCAAACTCAAACTCAACTTGACATTTGCATGAGTTGGAATTTGACAGGAGTAAAAATCAATCTTCTTGTAAGTCCTGGTGCAGAATAACAATTTTTTGACAAAAATCCAAAAATGAGTCAGTCGACGTGCTGACTGCTGACTCTAGCTTTGCTTTTGCTTTTAATGTTTTTACTATTTTTCTCAAGGAGGAAAAAAATCCTCCGCCTTAATTTCTCCTTGGCATCTTAAAGGAACGTGCCCTGAAGACAAGAAGAGAAGACGACCAGGTGTGTTTGGGGTTCGTCCGTCTTATTCTTTTTCTTATTCTCAGTGGAGGCTTATAACACCCAGCCACAGCCACACACCTTTTCTTAGTGTATCAGTCCAAGGAAACCCACCAAGAAAATCAAATCATCCTTAAGGCATTTTGACAGACCGGGATATTCACCTGTTCTGTCTTCACCAGTACCAGGACCAACACCTCCGTTGCATGCATCACGTGAATTTATCTCTACGGGACCAAAACTTTAGTCTGAAATTGCAAAAAAATAATATGTCCAATTTGTTTTGCAAATTTATTTACAGTTATCCTCTAATTGCACCTCCACGCCTCGACTATTTGGCGTCACCCAGCCATAAAACGAACTGAAAAGGAGATTTATATTTGTTAGTTTAAAGAATCCTGGTTTGGTTGGAAAATTGCAATTATTAAATGCCTCCTTTTGTTGGCACGTTTTAAAGGACAAATGGATGGGTTAGATTACGGTTCCGCATGCGGATGGACACACAGGAACAAAAATGTCAACAGAAAACAGGTTTTGGACAACAGCGGGTCAAGCACCTTCATTAGACTTAGGCACTTGCCAACCATATTATGCAATGCAAATATGCAATAAATGGAATATAATGATGGGAAAAGTTGACTTGCTCACACCTGTCAATTGAATTTTATGCTAATGTCAACATGCACGATGGACAGGCGAGTGCGATTGAGTTATGAGCAAAGCAAGTTTGGACTTTTAAACACGTTCGTGGTTTGTCTCAAGATAACTTGACAACGCTTTCCTATAAGGTAGGTCCATGCTCGTAAACAAGGGTGAAAATGAAGTAAATTCTACAAATAAATAAACTCGGCCGTAGAAACGGTAAACTGAAGCTGGCAAAGAAACTTGATATTCCAATGAACGGAACGATAAGGACGA